>JARQOC010000001.1:408425369-408707112 GCA_033576535.1 Allobates femoralis | reverse complement strand
TCTCCCTCCGCCCCGCCTTCCCTCCAGCCTACCCCTCCTCCCCTTCCAGCCCCGCTCTCCCCCCCCTGCCTCGCTCCCCCCTCCAGCCTCGCTCTCCCTCCACCCCTACGCTCTGCCCTCCAGCCTCCCCTGCCTTGCCCCCCCACCCTGCTCTCCCCTCGCCTCCGTCTCCCCTCCCCCCTCCCCCCCCCTCCCCCCTCCAGCCCCTCCCCCCCCTGCCCCCCTTCCCTCCAGCCCCCCTTTCCTTGCCCCCAGCCCCCTTCCCCCTCCACCCTCCTTCCCTCCAGCCTCCGCTCTCCCCCCCCACCTTTCGCTTCCTCCAGCTCCCCTTCCCTTGCCCCCCTCCAGCCTGGGCCTGCCCTCCGCCTCCCTGTTTGCCCCCAGCCTGCTCTGCCCCCAACCCCCCTTTGCCCTCGGCCTCCCCCCCTCTGCCCTCCACCCCCCGCTTCCCCCCAGCCCCGCTCTCCCTCCAGCCCTCCCTCCCTCCTCCCCTCCAGCCCCCGTTCCCTCAAGCCTCCGCTCTCCCCTCAGCCCCCCCGCTTGCCCCCAGCCTCCCCCGCCCGCCCCCGCCCCCCCCTGTTCCTCGCCCTTCAGCCTCCGTCTGCCCTCCACCTCCCCCAGGCCCCGCCCCCCCAGCCTCCGCCTCTGCCCTCCAGCTCGCTCGCCCCCCCCACCCCAAAGTTCTGCCCCCCAGCCCCCCCGCCTCTGCCCTCCACCCTGCTCCCCCCCCAAAGCCCCCCCTTGCCCCCCCGGCCCTCCACCTCGCTCTCCCCCAGCCTTCGCCCCCGCCCCTCCCCTCCACCTCCGCTTCCCCACCCCTCCCTGTCTCCCCCTCAAGCCTCCCTGCCCCCTCCAGCCTCCCCTTTCTCTGCTCCAGCCTTCGCTTCCTCCCTCCAGCCTCCCTTCCCCTCCAGCCTCCGCTCCCCCCCTCCAGCCTCCGCTTCCCTCCAGCCTCCGCTCTGCCCTCCAGCCTCCGCCTCTGCCTCCAGCCTCCCCTGCCTCTCCCCTCCAGCCTCTGCCCTCCGCTCTGCCCTCCAGCCTCCCGTCTCTCCCCTCCAGCCTCGCTCTCCCCTCCAGCCTCCCCTCTCCCCTCCAGCCTCCCCTCTCAGCCTCTCCCCTCCAGCCTACGCTCTGCCCTCCAGCCTCCGCTCTGCCCTCCAGCCTCGCCTCCCTCTGCCCCTCCAGCCTCCGCTCTCCCCTCCAGCCTCCGCTCTCCCCTCCAGCCTACGCTCTCCCTCCAGCCTCCCTCGTCCTCTGCCCTCCAGCCTCCCTGTCCTCTGCCCTCCAGCCTCCCCTGTCCTCTGCCCTCCAGCCTCCGCTCTCCCCTCCAGCCTCCGCTCTCCTCCAGCCTCCGCTCTCCCCTCCAGCCTCCCTCTCCCCTCCAGCCTCCGCTCTCCCTCCGCCTCCGCCTCCCCTCCTCTGCCCTCCAGCCTCGCTCTCCCCTCCAGCCTCCCCTGCTCCTCTCCCTCCAGCCTCCGCTCTGCCCTCCAGCCTCCCCTGTCCTCTGCCCTCCAGCCTCCCCTGTCCTCTCCCACCGCTGCCCTCCGTCCTCTGCCCCTCCAGCCTCCGCTCTCCCCTCCAGCCTCCGCTCTCCCCTCCAGCCTCCCTCTCCCTCCAGCCTCCGCTCTGCCCTCCAGCCTCCGCTCTGCCCTCCCCTCCAGCCTCCCCTCGCCTCTGCCCTCCAGCCTCGCTCTCCCTCCAGCCTCCGCTCTCTCCCTCCAGCCTCCGCTCTCTCCCCTCCAGCCTACGCTCTGCCCTCCAGCCTACGCTCTGCCCTCCAGCCTACGCTCTGCCCTCCAGCCTACGCTCTGCTCCAGCCTACGCTCTCCCTCCAGCCGTCCCCTGTCCTCTGCCCTCCAGCCTCCGCTCTGCCCTCCTGCCTCCGCTCTCCCCTCCAGCCTCCCTGCTCTCCCCTCCAGCCTCCGCTCTTCCCCTCCAGCCTGCCCCGCTCCGCTCTCCCTCCAGCCTCCGCTCTCCCTCCAGTCCTCCGCTCTCTCCCTCCAGTCTCGCTCTCCCCTCCAGCCTACCGCTCTCCCCTCCAGCCTACGCCTCTCCCTTCCAGCCTCCCCGTCTCTCCCCTCCAGCCTCCCCTGTCCTCTGCCCTCCAGCCTCCTCTGCCCTCACCTCGCTCTCCCCTCCAGCCTCCGCTCTCCCTCCAGCCTCGCCTCCCCTCCAGCTCCTCTGCCCTCCAGCCTCCGCTCTGCCCTCCAGCCTCCGCTCTCCCCTCCAGCCTCCACCTCCTCCCCTCCAGCCTCCGCTCCTCCCCTCCCAGCCTCCCTGTCCTCTGCCCTCCAGCCTCCCCTGTCCTCTCCCCTCCAGCCTCCCCTGTCCTCTGCCCTCCAGCCTCCGCTCTCCCTCCAGCCTCCGCTCTCCCCTCCAGCCTCCGCTCTCCCCTCCAGCCTCCGCTCTCCCCTGCCCTCCAGCCTCCCCTGTCCTCTGCCCTCCAGCCTCCCCTGTCCTCTGCCCTCCAGCCTCCGCTCTGCCCTCCAGCCTCCCCACTCTGCCCTCCAGCCTCCGCCTCCCCTCCAGCCTCCGCCTCTCCCTTCCAGCCTCCGCTCTCCCTCCAGCCTCCGCTCTGCCCTCCAGCCTCGCTCTGCCCTCCAGCCTAGCTCTCCCTCCAGCCTACCTCCCCCTCCAGCCTAGCTCTGCCCTCCAGCCTACCTCTGCCCTCCAGCCTCCCCTGCCTCTGCCCTCCAGCCTCCCTCTGCCCTCCACCTCCGCTCTGCCCTCCAGCCTCCGCTCTCGCCCTCCGCCTCCCTCTGCCCTCTGCCCTCCAGCTCCGCTCTGCCCTCCGCGTCCTCTGCCCTCCAGCGTCCCTTCTGCCCTCCAGCTCCGCTCTGCCCCTCCAGCTCCGCTCTGCCCTCCACGCGCTCCCTCCAGCTCCTTTCCTCCAGCTCCCCTCCCTCTGCCCTCCAGCCTCCCCTCTGTCCTCCAGCCTCCCTCTACTCTGCCCTCCAGCCTCCCTCTGCCCTCCAGCCTCCCCTGTCCTCTGCCCTCCAGCCTCCCCTGTCCTCTGCCCCCACCTCCCGTCCTCTGCCCTCCACCTGCCCTCCAGCCTCCGCTCTGCCCTCCAGCCTCCGCTCTGTCCTCCTGCCTCCGCTCTGCCCTCCAGCCTCCGCTCTGCCCTCTAGCCTCCGCCTCCCCTCCAGCCTCTGCCCCTCCAGTCTCCGCTCTCCCCTCCAGCCTCCGCTCTCCCCTCCAGCCTCCGCTCTCCCCTCCAGCCTCCCCTGTCCTCTCCCCTCCAGCCTCCCTGTGCTCTCCCCTCCAGCCTTCCCTGTCCTCTCCCCTCCAGCCTCCGCTCTCCCCTCCAGCCTCCGCTCTCCCCTCCAGCCTGCGCTGTGCCCTCCAGCCTACGCTCTCCCCTCCAGCCTACGCTCTGCCCTCCAGCCTCCGCTCTGCCCTCCAGCCTCCCCGTCCTCTGCCCTCCAGCCTCCGCTCTGCTTTCCAGCCTCCGCTCTGCCCTCCAGCCTCCCCAGTCCTCTGCCCTCCAGCCTCCCCTGTCCTCTGCCCTCCAGCCTCCGCTCTCCCCTTCAGCCTCCCCTGTCCTCTGCCCTCCAGCCTCCGCTCTCCCCTCCAGCCTCCGCTCTCCCCTCCAGCCTCCCCTGTCCTCGCCCTCCAGCCTCCCCTGTCCTCTGCCCTCCAGCCTCCCCTGTCCTCTGCCCTCCAGCCTCCGCTCTCCCCTCCAGCCTCCCCAGTCTGCCCTCCAGCCTCCGCTCCCCCCTCCAGCCTCTGCTCTCCCTTCCAGTCTCCGCTCTCCCCTCCAGCCTACGCTCTGCCCTCCAGCCTACGCTCTGCCCTCCAGCCTACGCTCTCCCCCTCCACCTATGCTCTGTCCTCCAGCCTACGCTCTGCCCTCCAGCCTCCCCTGTCCTCTGCCCTCCAGCCTCCCCTCTGCCCTCCAGCCTCCGCTCTGCCCTCCAGCCTCCGCTCTGCCCTCTGCCCTCCAGCCTCCCCTGTCCTCTGCCCTCCAGCGTCCGCTCTGCCCTCCAGCGTCCGCTCTGCCCTCCAGCGTCCGCTCTGCCCTCCAGCGTCTGCTCTTTCCTCCAGCGTCCCCTCTCCTCTGCCCTCCAGCCTCCCCTCTGTTCTCCAGCCTCCCCTCTACTCTGCCCTCCAGCCTCCCCTCTGCCCTCCAGCCTCCCCTGTCCTCTGCCCTCCAGCCTCCCCTGTCCTCTGCCCTCCAGCCTGCCCTCCAGCCTCCGCTCTGCCCTCCAGCCTCCGCTCTGCCCTCCAGCTTCCGCTCTGCCCTCTAGCCTCCGCTCTCCCCTCCAGCCTCTGCCCCTCCAGCCTCTGCCCCTCCAGTCTCCGCCTCTCCCCTCCAGCCTCCGCTCTCCCCTCCAGCCTCCGCTCTCCTCTCCAGCCTCCCCTGTCCTCTCCCCTCCAGCCTCCCCTGTGCTCTCCCCTCCAGCCTTCCCTGTCCTCTCCCCTCCAGCCTCCGCTCTCCCCTCAAGCCTCCGCTCTCCCCTCCAGCCTGCGCTGTGCCCTCCAGCCTACGCTCTCCCCTCCAGCCTACGCTCTGCCCTCCAGCCTCCGCTCTGCCCTCCAGCCTCCCCGTCCTCTGCCCTCCAGCCTCCGCTCTGCTTTCCAGCCTCCGCTCTGCCCTCCAGCCTCCCCAGTCCTCTGCCCTCCAGCCTTCCCTGTCCTCTGCCCTCCAGCCTCCGCTCTCCCCTTCAGCCTCCCCTGTCCTCTGCCCTCCAGCCTCCGCTCTCCCCTCCAGCCTCCGCTCTCCCCTCCAGCCTCCCCTGTCCTCTGCCCTCCAGCCTCTCCTGTCCTCTGCCCTCCAGCCTCCGCTCTCCCCTCCAGCCTTCCCCCTCTGCCCTCCAGCCTCCGCTCTCCCCTCCAGCCTCCGCTCTCCCTTCCAGCCTCCGCTCTCCCCTCCAGCCTACGCTCTGCCTCCAGCCTACGCTCTGCCCTCCAGCCTACGCTCTCCCATCCAGGCTAACGCTCTCCCCTCCAGCCTACGCTCTGTCCTCCAGCCTACGCTCTGCCTTCCAGCCTCCCCTGTCCTCTGCCCTCCAGCCTCCGCTCTGCCCTCCAGCCTCCGCTCTGCCCTCCAGCCTCCGCTCTGCCCTCTGCCCTCCAGCCTCCCCTGTCCTCTGCCCTCCAGCGTCCGCTCTGCCCTCCAGCGTCCGCTCTGCCCTCCAGCGTCCGCTCTGCCCTCCAGCGTCTGCTCTTTTCCTCCAGCGTCCCCTCTCCTCTGCCCTCCAGCCTCCCCTCTGTCCTCCAGCCTCCCCTCTACTCTGCCCTCCAGCCTCCCCTCTGCCCTCCAGCCTCCCCTGTCCTCTGCCCTCCAGCCTCCCCTGTCCTCTGCCCTCCAGCCTCCCCGTCCTCTGCCCTCCAGCCTCCCCTGTCCTCTGCCCTCCAGCCTCCCTGTCCTCTGCCCTCCAGCCTGCCCTCCAGCCTCCGCTCTGCCCTCCAGCCTCCGCTCTGTCCTCCTGCCTCCGCTCTGCCCTCCAGCCTCCGCTCTGCCCTCTAGCCTCCGCTCTCCCCTCCAGCCTCTGCCCCTCCAGTCTCCCTCTCCCCTCCAGCCTCCGCTCTCCCCTCCAGTCTCCCTGTCCTCTCCCCTCCAGCCTCCCCTGTGCTCTCCCCTCCAGCCTCCCCTGTCCTCTCCCCTCCAGCCTCCGCTCTCCCCTCCAGCCTCCGCTTCTCCCCTCCCCAGCCTGCGCTGTGCCCTCCAGCCTACGCTCTCCCCTCCAGCCTACGCTCTGCCCTCCAGCCTCCGCTCTGCCCTCCAGCCTCCCCGTCCTCTGCCCTCCAGCCTCCGCTCTGCTTTCCAGCCTCCGCTCTGCCCTCCAGCCTCCCCAGTCCTCTGCCCTCCAGCCTCCCCTGTCCTCTGCCCTCCAGCCTCCGCTCTCCCCTTCAGCCTCCCCTGTCCTCTGCCCTCCAGCCTCCGCTCTCCCCTCCAGCCTCCGCTCTCCGCTCCAGCCTCCCCTGTCCAGGACCTCCAGCCTCCCTGTCCTCTGCCCTCCAGCCTCCCTGTCCTCTGCCCTCCAGCCTCCGCTCTCCCCTCCAGCCTCCCCCCTCTGCCCTCCAGCCTCCGCTCTCCCCTCCAGCCTCCGCTCTCCCTTCCAGCCTCCGCTCTCCCCTCCAGCCTACGCTCTGCCCTCCAGCCTACGCTCTGCCCTCCAGCCTACGCTCTCCCATCCAGCTACGCTCTCCCCTCCAGCCTATCGCTCTGTCCTCCAGCCTACGCTCTGCCCTCCAGCCTCCCCTGTCCTCTGCCCTCCAGCCTCCGCTCTGCCCTCCAGCCTCCGCTCTGCCCTCCAGCCTCCCTCTGCCCTCTGCCCTCCAGCCTCCCCTGTCCTCTGCCCTCCAGCGTCCGCTCTGCCTTCCAGCGTCCGCTCTGCCCTCCAGCGTCCGCTCTGCCCTCCAGCGTCTGCTCTTTCCTCCAGCGTCCCCTCTCCTCTGCCCTCCAGCCTCCCCTCTGTCCTCCAGCCTCCCCTCTACTCTGCCCTCCAGCCTCCCCTCTGCCCTCCAGCCTCCCCTGTCCTCTGCCCTCCAGCCTCCCCTGTCCTCTGCCCTCCAGCCTCCCTTCCTCCCAGCCTCCCTCCTCTGCCCTCCAGCCTCCTGTCCTCTGCCCTCCAGCTGTCCACCCGCTCTGCCCTCCAGCCTCCTCTCCCTCGCTCCCTCCCTCCAGCCTCGCTCTGCCCTCAGCCTCGCTCTGCCCCTCCAGCCTCTGCCCCTCCAGTCTCCGCTCTCCCCTCCAGCCTCCGCTCTCCCCTCCAGCCTCCCCTGTCCTCTCCCCTCCAGCCTCCCCTGTGCTCTCCCCTCCAGCCTCCCCTGTCCTCTCCCCTCCAGCCTCGCTCTCCCCTCCAGCCTCCGCTCTCCCCCTCCAGCCTGCGCTGTGCCCTCCAGCCTACGCTCTCCCCTCCAGGCTACGCTCTGCCCTCCAGCCTCCGCTCTGCCCTCCAGCCTCCCCGTCCTCTGCCCTCCAGCCTCCGCTCTGCCTTCTCCAGCCTCCGCTCTGCCCTCCAGCCTCCCCAGTCCTCTGCCCTCCAGCCTCCCCTGTCCTCTGCCCTCCAGCCTCCGCTCTCCCCTTCAGCCTCCCCTGTCCTCTGCCCTCCAGCCTCCGCTCTCCCCTCCAGCCTCCGCTCTCCGCTCCAGCCTCCCCTGTCCTCGGACCTCCAGCCTCCCCTGTCCTCTGCCCTCCAGCCTCCCCTGTCCTCTGCCCTCCAGCCTCCGCTCTCCCCTCCAGCCTCCCCCCTCTGCCCTCCAGCCTCCGCTCTCCCCTCCAGCCTCCGCTCTCCCTTCCAGCTTCCGCTCTCCCCTCCAGCCTACTCTCTGCCCTCCAGCCTACGCTCTGCCCTCCAGCCTACGCTCTCCCATCCAGCCTACGCTCTCCCCTCCAGCCTATGCTCTGCCTCCAGCCTACGCTCTGCCCTCCAGCCTCCCCTGTCCCCTGCCCTCCAGCCTCCGCTCTGCCCTCCAGCCTCCGCTTTGCCCTCCAGCCCTCTGCCTCTGCCCTCCAGCCTCCCCTGTCCTCTGCCCTCCAGCGTCCGCTCTGCTTTCCAGCGTCCGCTCTGCCCTCCAGCGTCCGCTCTGCCCTCCAGCGCTTTTCCTCCAGCGTCCCCTCTCCTCTGCCCTCCAGCCTCCCCTCTGTCCTCCAGCCTCCCCTCTACTCTGCCCTCCAGCCTCCCCTCTGCCCTCCAGCCTCCCCTGTCCTCTGCCCTCCAGCCTCCCCTGTCCTCTGCCCTCCAGCCTGCCCTCCAGCCTCCGCTCTGCCCTCCAGCCTCCGCTCTGCCCTCCAGCTTCCGCTCTGCCCTCTAGCCTCCGCTCTCCCCTCCAGCCTCTGCCCCTCCAGCCTCTGCCCCTCCAGCCTCTGCCCCTCCAGTCTCCGCTCTCCCCTCCAGCCTCCGCTCTCCCCTCCAGCCTCCCCTGTCCTCTCCCCTCCAGCCTCCCCTGTGCTCTCCCCTCCAGCTTCCCTGTCCTCTCCCCTCCAGCCTCGGCTCTCCCCTCCAGCCTCCGCTCTCCCCCCCAGCCTGCGCTATGCCCTCCAGCCTACGCTCTCCCCTCCAGGCTACGCTCTGCCCTCCAGCCTCCGCTCTGCCCTCCAGCCTCCCCTGTCCTCTGCCCTCCAGCCTCCGCTCTGCCCTCCAGCCTCCGCTCTGCCCTCCAGCCTCCCCAGTCCTCTGCCCTCCAGCCTCCCCTGTCCTCTGCCCTCCAGCCTCCGCTCTCCCCTTCAGCCTCCCCTGTCCTCTGCCCTCCAGCCTCCGCTCTCCCCTCCAGCCTCCGCTCTCCGCTCCAGCCTCCCCTGTCCTCTGCCCTCCAGCCTCCCCTGTCCTCTGCCCTCCAGCCTCCCCTGTCCTCTGCCCTCCAGCCTCCGCTCTCCCCTCCAGCCTCCCCCCTCTGCCCTCCAGCCTCCGCTCTCCCCTCCAGCCTCCGCTCTCCCTTCCAGCCTCCGCTCTCCCCTCCAGCCTACTCTCTGCCCTCCAGCCTACGCTCTGCCCTCCAGCCTACGCTCTCCCATCCAGCCTACGCTCTCCCCTCCAGCCTATGCTCTGCCTCCAGCCTACGCTCTGCCCTCCAGCCTCCCCTGTCCCCTGCCCTCCAGCCTCCGCTCTGCCCTCCAGCCTCCGCTTTGCCCTCCAGCCTCTGCTCTGCCCTCCAGCCTCCCCTGTCCTCTGCCCTCCAGCGTCCGCTCTGCCCTCCAGCGTCCGCTCTGCCCTCCAGCGTCCGCTCTGCCCTCCAGCGTCCGCTCTGCCCTCCAGCGTCCGCTCTGCCCTCCAGCGTCTGCTCTTTCCTCCAGCGTCCCCTCTCCTCTGCCCTCCAGCCTCCCCTCTGTCCTCCAGCCTCCCCTCTACTCTGCCCTCCAGCCTCCCCTCTGCCCTCCAGCCTCCCCTGTCCTCTGCCCTCCAGCCTCCCCTGTCCTCTGCCCTCCAGCCTCCCCTGTCCTCTGCCCTCCAGCCTGCCCTCCTGCCTCCGCTCTGCCCTCCAGCCTCCGCTCTGCCTTCCAGCCTCCCCTGTCCTCTGCCCTCCAGACTTCCCTCTCCTCTGCCCTCCAGCCTCCGCTCTCCCCTCTAGCCTCCGCTCTCCCCTCCTGCCTCCGCTCTCCCCTCCAGCTTCTGCCCCTCCAGCCTCCACTCTCCCCTCCAGCCTCCGCTCTCCCCTCCAGCCTCCGCTCTCCCCTTTATCCTCCCCTGTTCTCTGCCCTCCAGCCTCCGCTCTCCCCTCCAGCCTCCCCTGTCCTCTGCCCTCCAGCCTCCGCTGTCCCATCCAGCCTCCGCTCTCCCCTCCAGCCTCCGCTCTCCCTCTAGCCTACGCTCTGCCCTCCAGCCTACGCTCTCTCCTCCAGCCTACGCTCTCCCCTCCAGCCTACGCTCTCCCCTCTACCCTACGCTCTGCCCTCCAGCCTTTGCTCAGCCCTCCAGCCTCCCCTGTCCTCTGCCCTCCAGCCTCCGCTCTCCCCTCCAGCCTCTGCCCCTCCAGCCTCTGCCCCTCCAGCCTCCGTTCTCCCCTCCAGCCTCCGCTCTCCCCTCCAGGCCCCGCCCCTCCCCTCCAGCCTCCCCTGTCCTCTCCCCTCCAGCCTCCCCTGTGCTCTCCCCTCCAGCTTCCCCTGTCCTCTCCCCTCCAGCCTCCGCTCTCCCCTCCAGCCTCCGCTCTCCCCTCCAGCCTGCGCTATGCCCTCCAGCCTACGCTCTCCCCTCCAGCCTACGCTCTGCCCTCCAGCCTCCGCTCTGCCCTCCAGCCTCCCCTGTCCTCTGCCCTCCAGCCTCCGCTCTGCCCTCCAGCCTCCCCAGTCCTCTGCCCTCCAGCCTCCCCTGTCCTCTGCCCTCCAGCCTCCGCTCTCCCCTTCAGCCTCCCCTGTCCTCTGCCCTCCAGCCTCCGCTCTCCCCTCCAGCCTCCGCTCTCCCCTCCAGCCTCCCCTGTCCTCTGCCCTCCAGCCTCCCCTGTCCTCTGCCCTCCAGCCTCCCCTGTCCTCTGCCCTCCAGCCTCCGCTCTCCCCTCCAGCCCCCCCTCTGCCCTCCAGCCTCCGCTCTCCCCTCCAGCCTCCGCTCTCCCTTCCAGCCTCCGCTCTCCCCTCCAGCCTACGCTCTGCCCTCCAGCCTACGCTCTGCCCTCCAGCCTACGCTCTCCCATCCAGCCTACGCTCTCCCCTCCAGCCTATGCTCTGCCCTCCAGCCTACGCTCTGCCCTCCAGCCTCCCTGTCCTCTGCCCTCCAGCCTCCGCTCTGCCCTCCAGCCTCCGCTTTGCCCTCCAGCCTCCGCTCTGCCCTCTGCCCTCCAGCCTCCCCTGTCCTCTGCCCTCCAGCGTCCGCTCTGCCCTCCAGCGTCCGCTCTGCCCTCCAGCGTCCGCTCTGCCCTCCAGCGTCCGCTCTGCCCTCCAGCGTCCGCTCTGCCCTCCAGCGTCTGCTCTTTCCTCCAGCGTCCCCTCTCCTCTGCCCTCCAGCCTCCCCTCTGTCCTCCAGCCTCCCCTCTACTCTGCCCTCCAGCCTCCCCTCTGCCCTCCAGCCTCCCCTGTCCTCTGCCCTCCTGCCTCCCCTGTCCTCTGCCCTCCAGCCTGCCCTCCTGCCTCCGCTCTGCCCTCCAGCCTCCGCTCTGCCCTCCAGCCTCCCCTGTTCTCTGCCCTCCAGACTTCCCTCTCCTCTGCCCTCCAGCCTCCGCTCTCCCCTCTAGCCTCCGCTCTCCCCTCCTGCCTCCGCTCTCCCCTCCAGCTTCTGCCCCTCCAGCCTCCACTCTCCCCTCCAGCCTCCGCTCTCCCCTCCAGCCTCTGCTCTCCCCTCCAGTCTCCGCTCTCCCCTCCAGCCTCCGCTCTCCCCTCCAGCCTCCCCTGTCCTCTGCCCTCCAGCCTCCCCTGTCTTCTGCCCTCCAGCCTCCCCTGTCCTCTCCCCTCCAGCCTCACCTGTCCTCTGCCCTCCAGCCTCCGCTCTCCCCTCCAGCCTCCGCTCTCCCTTCAGCCTCCGCTCTGCCCTCCAGCCTCCCGTCTCTCCCCTCCAGCCTCTGCCCCTCCAGCCTCTGCCCCTCCAGCCTTCGCTCTCCCCTCCAGCCTCCGCTCTCCCCTCCAGCCTCCGCTCTCGCCTCCAGCCTCCGCTCTCCCCTCCAGCCTCCCCTGTCCTCTCCCCTCCAGCCTCCCCTGTGCTCTCCCCTCCAGCCTCCCCTGTCCTCTGCCCTCCAGCCTCCGCTCTCCCCTCCAGCCTACGCTCTCCCCTCCAGCTAGCTCTCCCTCCAGCTACGCTCTGCCCTCCAGCCTACGCTCTCCCCTCCAGCCTACGCTCTGCCCTCCAGCCTCCGCTCTGCCCTCCAGCCTCCCCTGTCCTCTGCCTTCCAGCCTCCGCTTTGCCCTCCTGCATCCGCTCTGCCCTCCAGCCTCCGCTCTGCCCTCCAGCCTCCGCTCTCCCCTCCAGCCTCCGCTCTCCCCTCCAGCCTCCGCTCTCCCCTCCAGCCTCTGCCCCTCCAGTCTCTGCTCTCCCCTCCAGCCTCCACTCTCCCCCCCAGTCTCCGCTCTCCCCTCCAGCCTCCGCTCTCCCTTTATCCTCCCCTGTCCTCTGCCCTCCAGCCTCCCCTGTCCTCTCCCCTCCAGCCTCCCCTGTCCTCTGCCCTCCAGCCTCCGCTCTCCCCTCCAGCCTCCGCTCTCCCCTCAGCCTACGCTCTGCTCTCCAGCCTCCGCTCTGCCCTCCAGCCTCCGCTCTGCCCTCCAGCCTACGCTCTGCCCTCCAGCCTCCCCTGTCCTCTGCCCTCCAGCCTCCGCTCTGCCCTCCAGCCTCTGCTCTGCCCTCCAGCCTCCGCTCTGCCCTCCAGCCTCCGCTCTGCCCTCCAGCCTCTGCCCCTCCAGCCTCCGCTCTCCCCTCCAGCCTCCCCTGTCCTCTGCCCTCCAGCTTCCCCTGTCCTCTCCCCTCCAGCCTCCCCTGTCCTCTGCCCTCCAGCCTCCGCTCTCCCCTCCAGCCTCTGCTCTCCCCTCCAGCCTACGCTCTGCCCTCCAGCCTCCCCTGTCCTCTGCCCTCCAGCCTATGCTCTGCCCTCCAGCCTCCCCTGTCCTCTGCCCTCCAGCCTCCACTCTGCCCTCCTGCCTCCGCTCTGCCCTCCAGCCTCCGCTCTCCCCTCCAGCCTCTGCCCCTCCAGCCTCTGCCCTCCAGCCTCCGCTCTCCCCTCCAGCCTCCCCTGTCCCCTGCCCTCCAGCCTCCCCTGTCCTCCGCCCTCCAGCCTCCGCTCTCCCCTCCAGCCTCCGCTCTCCCTTCCAGCCTACGCTCTGCCCTCCAGCCTACGCTCTGCCCTCCAGCCTACGCTCTCCCCTCCAGCCTACGCTCTGCCTCCAGCCTCCGCTCTGCCCTCCAGCCTCCCCTGTCCTTTGCCCTCCAGCCTCCGCTCTGCCCTCCTGCCTCCGCTCTGCCCTCTAGCCTCCGCTCTGCCCTCCAGCCTCCGCTCTGCCCTCCAGCCTCCCCTGTCCTCTGCCCTCCAGCTTCCCTGTCCTCTGCCCTCCAGCCTCCGCTCTCCCCTCCAGCCTCCCCTGTCCTCTGCCCTCCAGCCTCCGCTGTCCCATCCAGCCTCCGCTCTCCCCTCCAGCCTCCGCTCTCCCTCTAGCCTACGCTCTCTCTCCTCCAGCCTACGCTCTCTCCTCCAGCCTACGCTCTCCCCTCCAGCCTACGCTCTCCCCTCTACCCTACGCTCTGCCCTCCAGCCTTTGCTCAGCCCTCCAGCCTCCCCTGTCCTCTGCCCTCCAGCCTCCGCTCTGCCCTCCAGCCTCCGCTCTCCCCTCCAGCCTCTGCCCCTCCAGCCTCTGCCCCTCCAGCCTCCGTTCTCCCCTCCAGCCTCCGCTCTCCCCTCCAGGCTCCGCCCTCCCCTCCAGCCTCCCCTGTCCTCTCCCCTCCAGCCTCCCCTGTCCTCTGCCCTCCAGCCTCCCCTGTCCTCTGCCCTCCAGCCTCCGCTCTCCCCTCCAGCCTACGCTCTCCCCTCCAGCCTACGCTCTCCCCTAAAGCCTACGCTCTGCCCTTCAGCCTCTGCTCTGCCCTCCAGCCTCCCCTGTCCTCTGCCCTCCAGCCTCCGCTCTGCCCTCCTGCCTCCGCTCTGCCCTCCAGCCTCTGCTCTGCCCTCCAGCCTCCCTGTCCTCTGCCCTCCAGCCTCCCCTGTCCTCTGCCCTCCAGCCTCCGCTCTCCCCTCCAGCCTCCCCTGTCCTCTGCCCTCCAGCCTCGCCTCTCCCCTCCAGCCTCCGCTCTCCCCTCCAGCCTACGCTCTGCCCTCCAGCCTACGCTCTCCCCTCCAGCCTACGCTCTCCCCTCCAGCCTACGCTCTCCCCTCTTGCCTACGCTCTGCCCTCCAGCCTACGCTCTGCCCTCCAGCCTCCCCTGTCCTCTGCCCTCCAGCCTCCGCTCTGCCCTCCAGCCTCCGCTCTCCCCTCCAGCCTCTGCCCCTCCAGCCTCTGCCCCTCCAGCCTCCGTTCTCCCCTCCAGCCTCCGCTCTCCCTCCAGGCTCCGCCCTCCCCTCCAGCCTCCCCTGTCCTCTCCCCTCCAGCCTCCCCTGTCCTCTGCCCTCCAGCCTCCCCTGTCCTCTGCCCTCCAGCCTCCGCTCTCCCCTCCAGCCTACGCTCTCCCCTCCAGCCTACGCTCTCCCCTCCAGCCTACGCTCTGCCCTTCAGCCTCTGCTCTGCCCTCCAGCCTCCCCTGTCCTCTGCCCTCCAGCCTCCGCTCTGCCCTCCTGCCTCCGCTTTGCCCTCCAGCCTCTGCTCTGCCCTCCAGCCTCCCCTGTCCTCTGCCCTCCAGCCTCCCCTGTCCTCTGCCCTCCAGCCTCCGCTCTCCCCTCCAGCCTCCCCTGTCCTCTGCCCTCCAGCCTCCGCTCTCCCCTCCAGTCTCCGCTCTCCCCTCCAGCCTACGCTCTGCCCTCCAGCCTACGCTCTCCCCTCCAGCCTACGCTCTCCCCTCCAGCCTACGCCTCTCCCCTCCAGCCTACGCTCTCCCCTCTAGCCTACGCTCTGCCCTCCAGCCTACGCTCTGCCCTCCAGCCTCCCCTGTGCTCTGCCCTCCAGCCTCCGCTCTGCCTTCCAGCCTCCGCTCTGCCCTCCAGCCTCCGCTCTGCCCTCCAGCCTCCGCTCTGCCCTCTGCCCTCCAGCCTCCCCTGTCCTCTGCCTTCCAGCGTCCGCTCTGCCCTCCAGCGTCCGCTCTGCCCTCCAGCGTCCGCTCTGCCCTCCAGCGTCCGCTCTGTCCTCCAGCCTCCCCTCTCCTCTGCCCCCCAGCCTTCCCTCTGTCCTCCAGCCTCTCCTCTGCCCTCCAGCCTCCCCTCTGCCCTCCAGCCTCCCCTGTCCCCTGCCCTTCAGCCTCCCCTGTCCTCTGCCCTCCAGCCTTCCCTGTCCTCTGCCCTCCAGCCTCCCCTGTCCTCTGCCCTCCAGCCTGCCCTCCAGCCTCCGCTCTGCCCTCCAGCCTCCGCTCTGCCCTCCAGCCTCCTCTGTCCTCTGCCCTCCAGCCTCCCCTCTCCTCTGCCCTCCAGCCTCCGCTCTGCCCTCCAGCCTTCCCTGTCCTCTGCCCTCCAGCCTCCCCTGTCCTCTGCCCTCCAGCCTTCCCTGTCCTCTGCCTTCCAGCCTCCCCTGTCCTCTGCCCTCCAGCCTCCCCTGTCCTCCAGCTCCCCTGTCCTCTGCCCTCCAGCCTCCCCTGTCCTTTGCCCTCCAGCCTCCCCTGTCCTCTGCCCTCCAGTCTCCCCTGTCCTCTGCCCTCCAGCCTCCCCTGTCCTCTGCCCTCCAGCCTCCCCTGTCCTCTGCCCTCCAGCCTCACCTGTCCTCTGCCCTCCAGCCTCCCCTGTCCTCTGCCCTCCAGCCTCCCCTGTCCTCCAGCCTCCCCTCTCCTCTGCCCTCCAGCCTCCGCTCTCCTCACCCCTCCATATGCAATGTACAGTATGTGTATATATGTGTGTATGTACTCACTTCCGTCACTTTGTCCGCACTTCCCTCACTTTGTCCGCACACATACACATACACACACACACACACACACACTCCGCTATAGTTAGCACCGGCCCTGCATCAGCCGCCTGAATCCTCAGTCGACATATCGCCACCCCCCAACTACTGGATCCATTATAGCGTCCAAGAAGTGTCGCCAAACTTCCCGGACGCCATATTCGATCCAGTCGTCCGCGGGTGGCAACATGTCGACTCAGGATCCAAGCGGCGAGGAAGACGCAGGGTTGATGCTAACTATAGTGGAGTGTGTGTGTGTGTGTGTGTATGTATGTATGTATGTGTGTGCTGACCACTCTGCCCACGGCGCTGTGCTGACCACTCTGCCCACGGCGCTGCGCTGACCACTCTGCCCACGCCGCTGCGCTGACCACTCTGCCCACGCCGCTGCGCTGACCACTCTGCCCACGCCGCTGCGCTGACCAATCTGACCGCACTCACTGCTAACCACTGAGCCACCGCACTCACTGCTAACCACTGAGCCACCGCACTCACTGCTAACCACTGAGCCACCTGTATACACACAATTCATTTCACCGCACTGCCCTAACTATTAGTAAATAGACTATATATGGCTTCTAGACTACCCGATTCTTTAGAATCGGGCCGCCATCTAGTGTATTATATACATCTAAGGGTAATCACCTCAGCGTTTCAAAATGAAGTTCTGTTTAACCCAATATAAGTACCGTATATACTCGTGTATAAGCCGACCCGTGTATAAGCCGACCCCCTACTTTTGCCTTCAAAACCTGGGAAAACCTATTGACTCGTGTATAAGCCGAGGGTGGACCCCAGCACAGGTATACAGCCCCCAGCAGTGTGGTATATAGGCCCCCCCCAGTGGTAGTATACAGCAGCCTCCCCAGTGGTATGCAGGCCCCAGCAGTATATACAGCAGCCCCAGTGGTATACAGCAGCCCTTAGGTAGTACACAGCAGCCCCAGAGGTATACACAGCAGCCCCAGGGGTGTACACAGCAGCCCCAGGGGTGTACACAGCAGCCCCAGGGGTGTACACAGCAGCCCCAGGGGTATACACAGCAGCCCCAGGGGTAGTACACACAGCAGCCCCAGGGGTAGTACACAGCAGCCCCAGGGGTATATACAGCCAGCCCCAGGGGTATACACAGCAGCCCCAGGGGTAGTACACAGCAGCCCCAGGGGTAGTACACAGCAGCCCCAGGGGTAGTACACAGCAGCCCCAGGGGTGTACACAGCAGCCCCAGGGGTAGTACACAGCAGCCCCAGGGGTAGTACACAGCAGCCCCAGGGGTAGTACACAGCAGCCCAGGGGTATATACAGCAGCCCCATGGGTATATACAGCAGCCCCAGGGGTGTACACAGCAGCCCCAGGGGTATATACAGCAGCCCCAGGGGTGTACACAGCAGCCCCAGGGGTAGTACACTGGCCCCCCTCACTGTTTGGCGCCCCCACCTCAGGATGGCCCCCCCGCATGCAGCGCTGTGCATATACATTACCAGCCTATCAGCTATCACCCTCCGGTGACGGATCGCGGCTCCCGGCTCCGGCTTCCATCTTTATCTCTGTCTTCCTGCTTTGTGGCCGGGGCTCATCGCGATGACGTCATCGCGACGCCGGCCGGTCATGTGACATGCAGGAAGACACAGATGAAGATGGAAGCCGGAGCCGGGAGCCGCGATCCGCCACCGGAGGGTGACAGCTGATATGCTGGTAATGTATATGCGCAGTGCTGCATGCGGGGGGGGGCCATCCTGAGGTGGGGGCGCCAAACAGTGAGGGGTCCCGTATATACTCGCGTATAAGCCGAGGGGAGACTTTTCAGCCCAATATTTGGGCTGAAAAACTCGGCTTATACGCGAGTATATACGGTATTCAGGTTACTGGCGGGTCAGCAATGCCAAGCTCTCTTAAAAGTTGAAGACCCTCCTCCAATCCGTCTATCACATGAGAAGTAGGACCCCGCTTAAAGTTGATTCTGGTCTGGGAGAGCCATCTATACATAATACCATTAGCCCTCAATATCTTGGTGACAGGCGTCAGAATTCTACGTTTGGACAATGTTTCCTTTGAGAGGTCTGAAAAAATTTAATATCATGAAATGGTCTAGGTAACGTCTCATGCTTCTGCATGTAGGTGGTGAGGAGATTTTTTGTGTTTTTAAAGCTAAAAGTAACCAGAGTGTCTCTGGGCAACTTCCTTGGGACAGATGTGGGTTTAGGAAGGCGAAACGCTTTATCCAGCAAACACTCTACATCCGACAGTGAGGGTAACACTGTTTTAATCATTTTTTTAAGGTAAGGCTGTAATTCAGACCTTGTGACTGTCTCAGGAATTCCCCTCAATTTTAAATTGGACTGTCTATTAGTATTGTCAAAATAATCCAGTTTACTGGACAATGTTTTATAATCCTGTTTAGTTTTGTCCAAGTCTTTTCTAAGAGAGCTATTAACTTTAGACAGTCATATTATCTCGGCCTCCATAACGTCAGCTCTGGTAGTTAGGGTGGAGAGCGCTTCTTTAATATCAGAGAACTCCATTTTCATCTGATCAGCGAAGCTGTGGAAGAGGTCAAGCAAAAAGTCCCTATCTACTGGTCCAGCCTGACCCCTCATTTTAATAGATAAGGGAGAGGAAGTGACCCTAGGTCTTTGTTTAACAGGGGGGGAACCAGAACTGTCACCCCCTCCCGAGTCCAGTTCCTCCAAAGTAGATCCAACCAAAGCAGAACTCCCAGGGGGGCTTATGTCCTTACGTTTTGAGGTCTGCTTCAAGCTGTCACCACCCCTATTATCTAGGGTGTCCATATCTGAGCCCCGTATGTGAGAATCTATTTTATCCACCTTCTTTTTGTGTTCGCTATCCAAAATCAGCCTAGCTGTAGATGGAGTGCATTTAAAATGGGGTTTAGTGGACCCACCCGTAGGATGCATAGTGACCTTATGAAGATCTGTCTGCCTACGAGACATAGTAAATAAAAGGAAGGTGTCTAAACAGTATCAGGATTATAAAGCTTAATATAAAAATATCAGTGTGGCTATATATTCAACCTTAATGTTAGAATCTGGTCACCGTCAAAGCTAATTGAAACAATGCCCAAATCCCAGCAGCACCAGTACACTATAACGCCACCCACACAGATAAGAAAACACTTAACTTAAATAAACATATACCGTATATACTCATGTATAAGCCGAGTTTTTCAGCCCAAAAATTGGGCTGAAAAGTCCCCCCTCGGCTTATACACGAGTCACTATACAGGGTGAGTGGGGTGGGGGCTGTGTCGGGCTGGGGAGGCAGGAGGAGGCGGTGGGGATACTGTATATTGAGCGGCCCGTCACGTGGGCCCGCTCATTACATATGCACTGCATCCCCCTGTCAATCAGCGCCAGGGGGAGCAGTGCATATCGGTAGATAATGCCCCCCAAACTGCTGGCACACGTCCCCCCCTGTTGTAAGGCCCCCCCTGCTGAATACTTACCATCCCTGGTCTTCAGCAGCACCTCTGCGCCGTTCCTCTGTGCTCCGGTCCTCTGTGGCCCCGTCCTCTGTGCTCCGTTCCCCGGCTGTATCATGTGACCGGCCGGGTCGCAGAAGCGATGACGTCATCGCTTCTGCGACGCGCGGGGACCCCGGATGCAGCCGTGGACGGCAGCACAGAGGACGGGACCAAGGTGGACCGGAGCACAGAGGACCGGCGCGGAGGTGCTGCTGAAGACCAGGGATGGTAAGTAATCAGCAGGGGGGGCCTTACAACAGGGGGGGACGTGTGCCAGCATTTGTGTGGAGTCTGTGGGGCTGCAATACCACTGGGGCTGCTGTATACACCACTGGGGCTGCAATACCACTGGGACTGCTGTATATAGGGGCTGCAATACCACTGGGGCTGCAATACCACTGGGGCTGCTGTATATAGGGGCTGCTGTATACATCACTGGGGCTGCAATACCACTGGGGCTGCTGTATATAGTGGCTGCAATACCACTGGGGCTGCTGTATATACCACTGGGGGCTGCTGTATATACCAATTGGGCTGCTGTATATATCACTGTGGCTGCTGTATATACAACTGGGAGCTGCTGTATATACCACTGGGGGCTGCTGTATATCATACTGCTGGGGCCTGTATACCACTGCTGGGGGCTGTATACCTGTGCTGGGGTCCACCCTCGGCTTATACGCGAGTCAATAGATTTTCCCAGGTTTTGGGGCAAAAGTAGGGGGGTCGGCTTATACACGGGTTCGCTTATACATGAGTATATACGGTACATATTCTTGAGATCTGCTTCACACTCCGGAAATACCAGGGTCGCAAAGCTTGCGATCGCCGGAGGCCCTCCGACCTCACTTGCCCACGCAGAATCCTCAGATGTTATGAATCTTGAATATTGCAGAAAAGTCACCAGTAATATGTATATATCAGATATACTGGACCAATACAATGGCTTAATATCGTGAATGAACTAGTAAAAAATCCAAATTTGTCCAATATAGTATAATCGTCACTAGTAGATGAAAATAGGATCCAGGTGGAAAGAGAAAGACAATAAATATGCTTGAGTAAAGTTCTTAAGTTTTATCCACAGGAGCACTGAAGTTGTAGGTTTCTGGCAATAAAAACCACAAAACAAACAATATAGTTCAGGGGGGTCTGGGGAGACCCAGGACAACTCTCCAAAGGGTTTTGAGAAGAAATTAGGGTGGCACAGCAAAGCACAAAGCTCTAAGAGAAATGCTGAATCTTGGATTTTTTGACAGGAAAAGTCCAAAATCATAGGTGCCAATCCAAAAATAGGTTAGGAGGGTTCAGACTATCCCAGGGTAACCTCCTGTAGAGGAACACCCTAGAAATTAAGAGGTACAATATTGTTGCCAATGGAAGCCTGTCAGATGCCTGTCAGATGTCTTTCAGATGTGCCCAAATCATGGAAATCAATGGAAAAGTCACACAGGCTGTCTCTCAAAGTTTCTTTCAGTATACTGAGAGATTTGAAGCCTAATTATATAACACTAGATGGCGGCCCGATTCTAAAGAATCGGGTATTCTAGCCTATGGTTATTAGGGTATACGGGGGCTCAGTGGTTAGCAGACTATACAGTGGCTGAGTGGTTAGCAGAGTATACGGAGGCTCAGTGGCTAATAGTCTGCTTTAGGGCAGAGTGCAGTGGTCAGGGGCAGAGTGCAGTGGTCAGGGGCCCGATGCAATTGCATTGGGAGCGCGGTGAAATTAATTGTGTGTATAGAGGCGGGTCAGTGGGTAGCAGAGTATACAGGGGGCTCTGAGGGTAGCAGATTATACAGGCAGCTCTGTGGGTAGCAGAGTATACAGGCGGCTCTGTAGATAGCAGAGTATAATGTGGCGGGAGGGTGGATGGGTGAGGAGAGGTGAGGCAGGAGGGGTGAGGAGAGATGCGGCTGGAGCGGCGACATGAGTGTTCGGCACACCTCTGCTCCTCTAGGCTGCACACATCACGGCGGTCGTCTCCAGCCCGTGATGTGCGTTTTAGGCAGTGTATAGGCGGCCGTAAGCGTGGCGGGGCTGCCTGAGTCCCACTTCGCCTAGGGCCGGCATGTTGTTCCACTGTGGACAGGTGTAGCGCTGTGGTGACGTCACTTTGCCGATGACAAAGTGACGGAAGTGCTGGCTAAAATGACAGAAGTGAGCCTTCGGGTTTTATATATTAGATATAGCAGTACTATGGTATATGGCGGTACAGTATAGCAGATGTATAGCAGCACTATAGTATATGGCAATATATTACAGTATATGTACAGGTGGACTATAGTATATGGGGGTATTTTATAGCACATGTATAGCAGCGCTATGGTATATGGCGGTACATTAGAGTACATGTATAGCAGCGCTATGGTATATGGTGGTACATTACATTGCATGTATAGCAGCACTATAGTATATGGCGATACATTACAGTACATGTATAGCAGCACTATAGTATATGACAGTATATTAGAGTATATGTAGAGTTTTACTATAGTATATGGTGGAATTTTATAGCACATGTATAGCAGCACTATAGTATATGGCCATACTCTGCTCCCCCCCGCTCCTCCCTTCAAAAAATAAAAAAATCCCCAGTGAGGATACTCACGTGTCCGCCGGCTCGCTCCACCTTCGTCTTCTAGGTCCTACAGGGGTTTAGGACCCGTCGTTGCCTGGGAAACCGTTTAGCTGATTGGTCACATGACCGCTAACTGGCAGGGGGGCAGGATGGATTAGGGGGCAGGATGGTGACGGGGGGTGGAGTGGTGGCAGGATGGAGCGAGCGGGGCAGGATGGAGGCGGCGGGGCAGGATGGTAGCGGGGGGGCAGGATGGAGCCGGCGGGGGAGGCAGGATGGTGCTGGCGGGGGAGGCAGGATGGTGCTGGCGGGGCAGGATGGTGGCAGGGGGGCAGGATGAAGTGAGCAGGGCAGGATGGAGGGAGCAGGACAGGATGGTGGCGGGGGGACAGGATGGAGCGAGCGGGGCAGGATGGAGCTGGCGGGGGGGCAGGATAGAGGCGGCGGGGGGGCAGGATGCAGCCGGGGGGCAGGATGCAGCCGAGGAAGGGGGGGCAGGATGGAGGCGGCGGGGGGGGGCAGGATGGAAGCGGCGGGGGGGGGGGCAGGATGCAGCCGAGAGGGGGTGGCAGGATGGAGGCGGTGGGGGGGCAGGATGGAGCTGGTGTGGGGCTGGAGGATGGAGGCGGTGGGGGGAGGATGGAGGCGGCGGGGGGGGGAGGATGGAGGCGGCGGGGGGGTTAGGATGGAGGCGGCGGGGGGGCTGGATGCAGCCAAGGGGAGGGGGGCAGGATGGAGGTGGCGGGGGGGGCAGGATGGAGGCGTCGGTGGGGGGCAGGATGGAGCCAGCGGGGGGGGCAGGATGGAGCCAGCGGGGGGACAGGATGTTGATGGTGGGGGGGGCAGGATGGAGGCGGCATGGGGGCAGGATGGAGCCGGCGGGGGGGCAGGATGGAGCTGGTGTGGGGGGGCTGGATGGAGTGGGCGGGGGGGCAGGATGGAGCTGGTGTGGGGGGGGGTAGGATGCAAGTGGCGGGGGGGTCAGGATGGAGCTGGTGGGGGGGGCAGGATGGTGCTGGCGGGAGGGCAGGATGGAGGCGGTGGGGAGGGCAGGATGGAGCTGGTGTGTGTGGGGGGGCAGGATGGAGCTGGTGGGGGGGGGCAGGATGGAGCCAGCGAGGGGGGCAGGATGGAGCCAGCGGGGGGGGGCAGGATGGTGATGGCGGGGGGGCAGGATGGAGGCGGCGTGCGGGCAGGATGGAGCCGGTTGGGGGGGCAGGATGCAGCCGAGGGGAGGGGGGCAGGATGGAGGTGGCTGGGGGGGGCAGGATGGAGGGCGGCGTGGGGGGGGGCAGGATGTGAGGCATCGGGGGGGAGGGGGCAGGATGGAGGCGTCGGGGAGATGCAGGATGGGAGGGACAGGGGGGGGGGCAGGATGGAGCCAGCGGGGGGGGCAGGATGTGGTGATGGGTGGGGGGGGCAGGATGGAGGTGGCGTGGGGGGCAGGATGGAGCCGGCGCGGGGGGCAGGATGGAGCTGGTGTGGGGGGGCTGGATGGAGTGGGGCGGGGGGGCAGGATGGAGCTGGTGTGGGGGGGGCAGGATGGAGGTGGCGGGGGGGTCAGGATGGAGCTGGGGGGGGGCAGGATGGTGTGCTGGCGGGAGGGCAGGATGGAGGCGGTGGGGAGGGCAGGATGGAGCTGGTGTGTGGGGGGGGGCAGGATGGAGCTGGTGGGGGGGCAGGATGGAGCCAGAGAGGGGGGCAGGATGGAGCCAGCGGGGGGGGGGAAGGATGGTGATGGCGGGGGGGCAGGATGGAGGCGGCGTGCGGGCAGGATGGAGCCGGTGGGGGGGCAGGATGGAGCTGGTGTGGGGGGGCAGGATGCAGCCGATGGAGGGGGCAGGATGCAGCTGAGGTGGGGTGGGGCAGGATGGAGCCGGTGGGGGGTGGCAGGATGGAGCGGGGGCGGGGGGGGCAGGATGGAGCCGGTGGGGGGGGCAGGATGGAGCTGGTGTGGGGGGGGCAGGATGGAGTGGGCGGGGGGGCAGGATGGAGCTGGTGTGGGGGGGGGCAGGATGGAGCGGGCGTGGGGTGCAGGATGGAGTCGGCGGGAGGGCAGGATGGAGGCGGGTGGGGGGAACAGGATGGAGCTGGTGTGTGGGGGAGGCAGGATGGAGCTGGTGGGGGGGCAGGATGCAGCCGAGGGGGGGGTGGGGGCAGGATGGAGGCGGGGGGGCAGGATGGTGCTGGGGGGGCAGGATGGAGGTGGCGGGGGGGCAGGATGGAGCTGGTGTGTGTGGGGGAGCAGGATGGAGCGAGCGGGGGGTAGGATGGAGGGGGGGAAGGATGGAGGTGGCGTGGGGGGGGACAGGATGGAGCCGGTGGGTGGGCAGGATGGAGCTGGTGTGGGGGGGGGCAGGATGGAGCCAGCGGGGGGGGCAGGATGGTGATGGTGGGGGGGCAGGATAGAGGCGGCGTGCGGGCAGGATGGAGCCGGTGGGGGGGCAGGATGCAGCCGAGGGGAAGGGGGCAGGATGGAGGTGGTGGGGGAGGCAGGATGGAGACGGCGGGGGGGGGGGCAGGATGGAGGCGTCGGGGGGGCAGGATAGAGGCGTCGGGGGGGGGCAGGATGGAGCCAGTGGGGGGGCAGGATGTTGATGGTGGGGGGGGCAGGATGGAGGTGGCGTGGGGGCAGGATGGAGCCGGCGGGGGGGCAGGATGGAGCTGGTGTGGGGGGGCTGGGTGGAGTGGGCGGGGGGGCAGGATGGAGCTGGTGTGGGGGGGGCAGGATGGAGGTGGCGGGGGGGTCAGGATGGAGCTGGCGGGGGGGCAGGATGGTGCTGGCGGGAGGGCAGGATGGATGCGGTGGGGAGGGCAGGATGGAGCTGGTGTGTGTGGGGGGACAGGATGGAGCTGGCGGGGGGGCAGGATGGAGCTGGTGGGGGGGGCAGGATGGAGCCAGAGAGGGGGGCAGGATGGTGATGGGCGGGGGGCAGGATGGAGGCGGCGTGCGGGCAGGATGGAGCCGGTGGGGGGGCAGGATGGAACTGGTGTGGGGGGGGGGGGGCAGGATGGAGTGGGCGGGGGGGCAGGATGGAGCTGGTGTGGGGGGGGGCAGGATGCAGCCAGTGGAGGGGGCAGGATGCAGCTGAGGGGGGTGGGGCAGGATGGAGGCGGTGGGGGGGCAGGATGGAGCCGGTGGGGGGTGCAGGATGGAGCGGGCGGGTGGGCAGGATAGAGCCGGCGGGGGGGGCAGGATGGAGCTGGTGTGGGGGGGGCAGGATGGAGTGGGCGGGGGGGGCAGGATGGAGCTGGTGTGGGGGGTGCAGGATGGAGCCAGCGGGAGGGCAGGATGGAGGCGGTGGGGGGAACAGGATGGAGCTGGTGTGTAGGGGAGGCAGGATGGAGCTGGTGGGGGGGGCAGGATGCAGCTGGGGGGGCAGGATTCAGCCGAGGGGGGGGGGGCAGGATGGAGGGGGGGGGCAGGATGGTGCTGGGGGGGCAGGATGGAGGTGGCGGGGGGCAGGATGGAGCTGGTGTGTGTGGGGGAGCAGGATGGAGCGAGCGGGGGGTAGGATGGAGGGGGGGAAGGTTGGAGGTGGCGTTGGGGGGGACAGGATGGAGCCGGTGGGTGGGCAGGATGGAGCTGGTGTGGGGGGGGGCAGGATGGAGCCGGGGGGGGTTTAGGATGGAGTCGGCGGGGGTAGGATGGAGCAAGCGGGGGGACAGGATGGAGCAGGTGTGGGGGGGGGGCAGGATGGAGCCGGCGGGGGGCCAGGATGGAGCTGGTGTGGGGGGGGTCAGGGTGGAGGCGGGTGGGGGGTAGGATGGTGCGGGCGGGGGGTGCAGGATGGAGCCGGTGGGGGGGGCAGGATGGAGCTGGGGGGGCAGGATAGAGTGGGGGGAGGGCTATGGAGGGGAGAGGGGGGGCAGGTTGGAGCCGGTGGGGGGTAGGGGCAGGATGGGGGTGGCAGGGGGAGGGGCAGGATGGATGAGAAGATACACAGGCATGTGCCGGCTTGCAGGACCTGTTGGTGCCTGGGAAACCAATCAGGTGATCCCAGGCAACCACAGGTCCTCAAGGCATGGAGCTAGAGGAGGTAGATGGAGGGTGCCCGCGGACGGGTGAGTATCCTCTGAGTTTTTTGTTTTTTTTATTAGAAGCAAGCAGGGGGGGGGGCCGCAGGACCCGCGGGGGGGCAGGACGACCCGCGGGGGGGCAGGATGACCCGCGAAGAGCGCAGGGGGGCAGGAGCAGCCGCGGGGGGGCCGCAGGAGCCGCGGGGAGGCAGGACGACCCGCGGGGGGGCCCGCAGGAGCCGTGGGGGGGCAGAAAACAGCGGCGGGGGCCCGCAGGAGCCGCGGGGGGGCAGGAGCAGCCACGGGGGGGGGGGGGGGGCGAAACTTCCGAGAGTGGAGCGTTCTTCCGCCGTTTCCTGTAGCCGGGTGTCGCCCGGCTAGCCCGCAGCGGTGACGTCACCACCATGGTCCGGAGGCCATCACGGAAGTAGCCTTCGAGTTTTCCGGAAGTGGCCTTCGGCTTTTTTATATTAGATACACACACACATATACAGTATACACACACACATATACAGTATACAGACACACACACACACACACACACAGTATACACACACACATATACAGTACAAACAGTATACACACACATACAGTATACACACATATACAGTATGCTCACACACACATACAGTATACACACACATACAGAATACACACATATATAGTATACACACACACAGTATACACACACATATTCAGTATACAGACACATACAGTATACACACACATATACAGTATACACACATACAGTATACACACACATATACAGTATTCACAAACATACAGTACACACACACATACAGTATACACACACATATACAGTATACACACACACAGTATACACACACATATACAGTATACACACACACAGTATACACACACATATACAGTATACACAAACATACAGTATACACACATATACAGTATACACACATATACAGTATACTCACACACATACAGTATACTCACACACACACATACAGTATACACACATATATAGTATATACACACATATAGAGTATACACACACACATACAATATACACACACATATCCAGTAGACACACACATATCCAGTAGACACACATATATCCAGTAGACACACACATAAAGTATACACACACATACAGTATACACACATATACAGTATATACACACATATACAGTATACACACACATACAGTATACACACACATAGTATACAGACACACACATATATACAGTATACACACACATATAGAGTAAACAAACATACAGTATAGAGACATATACAGTATACACACATACAGTATACAGACACACATATACAGTATACACACACATACAGTATACACACACATATACAGTACAAACACACATATACAGTATACACACACATACAGAATACACACATATAGTATATACACACATATACAGTATACACACACACACAGTATACACACACAGACAGTATACACATACAGTATACACACACACATATAGAGTATACACATATATACAGTATACACACACATATACAGTATACAGAAACATACAGTATACACACACATACAGTATACACACAGACATACAGTATACACACACATACAGTATACACACAGACATACAGTATACACACACACATATACAGTATACACACACATACAGTTTACACACACACACATTACAGGGGCTGATATTCACAGTTTAGCAGCGCGGAAGCGCCCGACGTCACTTCCGCTTCCGTGCCAGTCTGGGGCCGCGGGGGCCACTGGGAGACTTGGCGGCAGCGGGCCCGGTGCGGGGTGACCGCAGGAGACCCGGAAACTACGGCACTGGCGGCGGCGCCTCATATGCCCAGACTGGAGGACGGAGGAGAGATGGAACAGCAGGGGACAGAGTCCCAGCAGGGGACAGGGTGAGTGACCGAGGAGTCGGTGGTGGAGGAGGGGGGGGGGGACAGCAGGGGTGAGTGACCGAGGAAAGCTGACAGCACATCCCCCCGTACTCACCTACCTTGGGGAGGGGGAGGGGGGGCGCAAGATAGATCTGTGCCCCGGGCGCCATCATACCTAGTTACACCTCTGGAGTGGTTAGTAGTGAAGAGTAGTCTGGGGTTTACATAGTGAATACATAATTGCAGCACAAGTGATCAAATTACATATCTGTTTGTTTGTCTTGCATAACTTACCTGTTTCCTGCCCCGTTTAACTGCATAACACTTGTACAGTCGGCACTTATGCAGTTAGCATGATTGCAAGACCCCGCATCATTATTTCATGTAGTAGTCCACAAACCTAATGGTGGTCCCACCTGTGTGTGGCGGGGCATATCATTGATAGGAATGCTTGCACGAGCTTTCAATTTATGTGGTCCTCTAGGCCCAAACAGATCTCTGACCTACCTCTCGATTATTTCCTATAGTACTCCACAACACTAATGGTGGTCCCACCTGTGTGTGGCGGGGCATATCATTGATGGGAACGCTTGCAAGAGCTTTCAATTTATGTGGCCCTCTAGGCCCAAACAGGTCTCTGACCTACCTCTCCATTATTTCATGTAGTATTCCACAAAACTAATGGTGGTTCCACCTGTGTTTGGCGGGGCATATCATTGATGGGAACGCTTGCAAGACCTTTGAATTTATGTGGCCCTCTAAGCCCAAACAGGTCTCTGACCTACCTCTCCATTACTTCCTCTAGTACTCCACAAAACTAATGGGGGTCCCACGTGTGTATAGTGAGGCATATCATTAATGGTAACTCTTGCATTATCTTTGAATTCATGTGGCCCTCTAGACCCAAACAGGTCTCTGACCTACCTCTCCATTACTTCCTCTAGTACTACACAACACTAATGGTGGTCCCACCTGTGTATAGTGAGGCATATCATTAATGGGAATGCTTGCAAGAGCTTTCAATTTATGTGGCCCTCTAGGCCCAAACAGGTCTCCTACCTACCTCTCCATTATTTCCTCTAGTACTCCACAAAACTATTGGTGGCCCCACCTGTGTGTGGCGGGGCATATCATTGATGGGAACGCTTGCATGAGCTTTGAATTTATGTGGCCCTCTAGGCCCAAACACGTCTCTGACCTACCTCTTCATTATCTCCTCTAGTACTCCACAAAACTATTGGTGGCCCCACCTGTGTGTGGCGAGGCATATCATTAATGGGAACGCTTGCATTAGCTTTGAATTTATGTGGCCCTCTAGGATCAAACAGGTCTCTGACCTACCTCTCCATTATTTTATGTAGTAGTCCTCAAAACTAATGGTGGTCCCACCTGTGTATAGTGAGGCATATCATTAATGGGAACGCTTGCATGAGCTTTAAATTTATGTGGCCCTCTTGGCCCAAACAGGTCTCTGACCTACTTCTCCATTATTTCCTCTAGTACTCCACAAAACTATTGGTAGTCCCACCTGTGTATAGTGAGGGATATCATTAATGGGAACACTTGCATTAGCTTTGAATTTATGTGGCCCTCTAGGCCCAAAGAGGTATGTGACCTACCCATCCATTATTTCCTCTAGTACTCCACAAATCAAATGGTGGTTCCATCTGTGTGTGGCGGGGCATATCATTGATAGGAAAGCTTCCATTAGCTTTGACTTTATGTTGCACTCTAGATTTTAACAGCTCTCTGACCTACCTTTCCATTATTTCCTCTAGTACTCCACAACACCAATGGTGGTCCCACCTTTGTATAGCGGGACATATCATTAATGGAAACTCCTGTATGACGTTTGAATTTATGTGTCCCTCTAGGCCCAAACAGGTCTCTGACCTACCTCTCTATTATTTCCTCTAGTACTCCACAAATTTATTGGTGGTCCCACCTGTGTGTGGCAAGGCATATCATTGATGGGAACGCTTGCAAGAGGTTTGAATTTATTTGGCCCACTAGCCCCAAACAGGTCTCTGACCTACCTCTCCATTATTTCATGTAGTACTCCACAAATTTATTGGTGGTCCCACCTGAGTATAGCGAGGCAAATCATTGATGGGAACGCGTGCATGAGCTTTAACTTTATGTGGCCCTCTTGGCCCAAACAGGTCTCTTACCTACCTCTCCATTATTTCTTCTGGTACTCCACAAAACCAATGGTGGTCGCACCTGTGTGTGGTGGGGTATATCATTGATAGGAATGCTTGCACGAGCTTTCAATTTATGTGGTCCTCTAGGCCCAAACAGATCTCTGACCTACCTCTCCATTATTTCCTCTAGTACTCCACAAAACTGATGGTGGTCCCAACTGTGTGTGGCGGGGCATATAATTGATGGGAACGCTTGCAAGAGCTTTGAATTTATGTGGCCCTCCAGGCCCAAACAGGTGTCTGACCTACCTCTTTATTATTTCTTCTAGTACTCCACAAAATTAATGGTGGTTCCACCTGTGTGTGGCGGGGCATCTCATTGATAGGAACTCTTGCACGAGCTTTGAATTTATGTGGCCCTCTATGCTCAAGCAGGTCTCTGACCTACCTCTCCATTATTTCCTCTAGTACTCCACAAAAGTAATGTGGTTTTACCTATGTATAGCAGGACATTTAATTAATGGGAACGTTTGTATGAGCTTTGAATTTATGTGGCCCTCTAGGTCCAAACAGGTCTCTGACCTACCTCTCCATTAGTATTATTATTTATTTATATAACGCCATTATATTCCATGGCGCCTTACATGCTAAAAGGGGCAGGCTAGGACTAGTAACATAGTAACAATACAAGTAACAATAAATGTGGACAATTCGGTGGTACAGACACAAGAGGGGAGAAATCCTGTCCGCGAGGGCTCACAGTCTACGAGGGCCGTGTGGGGATACAGTGGGAGGGGGAAGTTCCAGTCATGAGGCGGTGTGGTGGGCCGGGTCTCATTGCAGGTGGTAGGCTTGGCGGAAGAGGTGAGTCTTCATGCTTTTTTTGAAGGTTCCCAGGGTCGGAGAGTGTCTGACGTGTTGGGGCAGGGAGTTCCAGAGTATTTGTGAAGCACGGGAGAAATCCTGTATGCGGTTGTGCGAAGAGGAGATGAGGGGGGAGTAGAGGAGGAGCTCTTGGGAGGATCGCAGGTTACGTGAGGGCAGGTATCGGGAGACCATGTCAGAGATGTATGGAGGGGACAGGTTGTGAGTTGCTTTGTATGTCATGGTTAATGTTTTAAACCGGGATCTCTGGGAAGTAGGGAGCCAGTGAAGGGCTTGGCAGAGGGGGGAGACAGGGGAGTAGTGGGGTGACAGATGGATTAGGCGGGCAGCGTAGTTCAGGACAGATTGGAGAGGTGCAAGGGAGGTATTGGGGAGGCGGGTAAGCAGGAGGTTGCAGTAGTCGAGGCGGGAGATGATGAGAGCATGAATAAAGGTTTTAGCAGTGTTGTGGTCAAGGAAAGTGCAGATCCCATAGATGTTTTTGAGCTAGAGTCGGCAGGAGGTGGTGAGGGCCTGGATGTGGGGCTTGAAGGAGAGGGAAGAGTCAAGGATAACCCGAGGCACTTGGCGTGGGGGACTGGGGAGAGAGAGCAGTCGTTGACGACAATGGATAGGTTAGGTGGTGAGGGGGAGCTTCTTGGGGGCAGACTATGAACTCGGTTTTGTCCATGTTCAGCTTAAGGAAGTGAGCAGAGAAGAAGGATGAGATGGCGGACAGGCACTGTGGAATTTTGGATAGAAGGGAGGTGATGTCAGGACCAGACAGGTAGATTTGGGTGTCATCAGCGTAGAGGTGGTACTGGAGGCCATGGGACTCAACGAGTTGCCCTAGGCCGAGAGTGTAGATTGAGAACAGTAACAGTCCAAGGACCGAACCCTAGGGAACCCTGACAGATAGGGGGTAGGGCGAGGAGGATGTGTGGGAGTGGGTGACGTTGAAGGTCCGGTCCGTTAAGTACGAGGAGATCCAAGAGGGGGCAAGGTCCGTGATGCCAAGAGATTGCAGGATCTGAAGTAGAAGGGAGTGGTCAACAGTGTCAAAGGCGGCGGACACGTCGAGGAGGAGGAAGACAGAGTAGTGGCGCCTGCTTTTGGCAGTCAGTAGGTTGTTGGTGACTTTGGTCAGGGCTGTTTCAGTGGAGTGGAGGGGTCGGAAGCCAGATTGCAGGTGGTCAAAGAGGGAGCAGGAGGATAGGTGAGAGGACAGCTCAGAGTGGACATGCTGTTCAAGTAGTTTAGAGGCGAAAGGGAGGAGAGATATAGGGCGGGTAGTTGGAGACAGTTGTGGGGTCGAGGGAGGGTTTTTTGAGGATGGGTGTGATCAAGGCGTGTTTGAAGGCTGAGGGGAAGGTGGCAGTGGTAATTGACAGATTGCAAAGATGAGTTAGGGCTGGGATGATAACGGAAGAGAGAGGTTGGAAATGAGGTGGGATGGGAGCTGGTCGTGGGCGCTGGTGGTGAGGTGTAATTTTGACAGCAGGCAGGAGAGCTGGTCTTCAGTTATGGGGGGAAGCATTGATGGAAGGAGAGGGCAGTATAGGTGAAAGGGGAGACTGTGGAGACAGTGGATCAAAGCTGTCTCTGATTCTGTCAATATTTTCTTTGAAGAAGGAGGCAAAGTCTTCTGCAGAGATAAGGGGAGAGGGAGGTGAAGCAGGCGGGCGGAGTAAGGAATTGAAGTTTTGAAAAGTTGTTTGGGATTGCGGGACAGGTAGGTTATTAGGGATGAGAAGAAGCTTTGTTTGGCGGCAGTAAGTGCAGTCTTGAAGGCGATGAGGGACTGTTTGAACAGCTCAAAGTGCTCAGTGGAACACGATTTTTTTCCATCGCCTCTTTGCGACCCTGGATGCCAGTCTCAGTTCTTTAGTTAGGGTGGTGTGCCAGGGTTGCCTGTTAGTGCGTGGAGCGTGGTGTGTGAGGGGGAGGCTAGGTCGAGGGCCTTGGTTAATGTGGTGTTGTAGAGGGTGGTGGCAGTGTCTGTGTCATGTATAGATGTTATGTTGGCGAGAGGGAGAAGGGATTCTGAGAGCGAGTGTAGATCAATGTGTTTTAGGTTTCTGCGGGGAAGATCAAATGTGGTGTAGTAGGGGAGGTGAGGGAGGAGAAGATCAGCAGATTGTGGTCAAACAGGGGGAGGGTTGAGTTTGTGAGGTTAGTAAGGGAGAAAAGACGGGTAAAGATGAGATCCAGCGTGTGGCCATCTTTGTGGGTGGTAGAGGAGGACCATTGGGAGAGCCCGAAGGAGGAGGTCAGGGAAAAACGTTGAGAGGCAGTTGGGTGGGCAGTGTCAATAGGGATATTGAAATCACCCATAATGATGGTGGGGATGTCAGTAGAGAGGAAATGAAGTGGCCAGGTGGTGAAGTGGTCGAGGAAGGTGGGGATGGATCCAGGGGGACGGTAGATGACGGTTAGCTGGAGGCTACAGGGGGAGAAGATGTGGACAGAGTGGGCTTCGAAAGATGGGAGAGTAGCAGAGGGGGGGGTAATAGAATAGGGGCGAAGAAGCAGGTGTTGGATAGGAGTATGCCGACACCTCCGCCATGTTTGTCAGAGGGGCGGGGTGTGTAGGAAAGATTGAATCCGCCGTAGGATAGTGTAGCAGGGGAGGCCGTGTTGGAGGGGGTGACCCAGGTCTCTGTGATGCCAAGGAATGAGAGTTTGTTAGAAATAAAGAGTTCATGGATGTATGGGAGTTTATTGCAGACTGAGCGGACGTTCCAGAGTGCGCCTGGCAGGAAGATTATAGGAGCAGGGGCTGGGGGGATGGGTCTAAGGTCGGTCCGGTTGCGAGGGTGGGTGATGGTGAGGTTATGAGAGTTGCTGATGGGATGGGGTGTCGGTGACTCTGGGGATGTGGCGAGGGGGGCCGGGATTAGGGGAAATGTTGCAGCAAGTAGGAGGAGCAGGGAGAGGGTTAGCAGGTGGAAGCAAGAGAGTTTACTTGGTGGGCGTGCCTGATTGGAGATGGATGATTAAAAGTGAAGGAATAGTTCAGAGGAGTGGGTGAGGTGGTTAGGTAGGATGGAGGGTGAGAGAAGTACTTTTTGCTGGGTGGAGGGATGAGCGGGGGTAGCAGGAAGTGGAGAAGGATGGGAGTGAGAGTGCAAAGGAGGGGTTACATTGTGGATGGTGAGCGGGGGATGGGAGTAGCATGGGTCTGATGCAGCAGGAAGGAGAGCTGTAGTGGTGGGTGAGTGGTTCAGGGGCGTATCTAGGGGGGTGCAGCCGGACCTTTTGCCCCGGGCGCAACTCAGTGGGGGGCGCCGGCGGCACCCCCCTCCCCTCCTTTTGCTATACTCGGCGGCCGCACACACATTACAGGGGCTGATATTCACAGTTTAGCGGCGCGGAAGCTCCCGACGTCACTTCCGCTTCCGCGCCAGTCTGGGGCCGCGGGGGCCACTGGGAGACTTGGCGGCAGCGGGTCCGGTGCGGGGTGACCGCAGGAGACCCCGGAAACTACGGCACTGGCGGCGGCGCCTCATATGCCCAGACTGGAGGACGGAGGAGAGATGGAACAGCAGGGGACAGAGTCCCAGCAGGGGACAGGGTGAGTGACCGAGGAGTCGGTGGTGGAGGAGGGGGGGGGACAGCAGGGGTGAGTGACCGAGGAAAGCTGACAGCACATCCCCCCGTACTCACCTACCTTGGGGAGGGGGAGGGGGGGCGCCAAGATAGATCTGTGCCCCGGGCGCCATCATACCTAGTTACATCTCTGGAGTGGTTAGTAGTGAAGAGTAGTCTGGGGTTTACATAGTGAATACATAATTGCAGCACAAGTGATCAAATTACATATCTGTTTGTTTGTCTTGCATAACTTACCTGTTTCCTGCCCCGTTTAACTGCATAACACTTGTACAGTCGGCACTTATGCAGTTAGCATGATTGCAAGACCCCGCATCATTATTTCATGTAGTAGTCCACAAACCTAATGGTGGTCCCACCTGTGTGTGGCGGGGCATATCATTGATAGGAATGCTTGTACGAGCTTTCAATTTATGTGGTCCTCTAGGCCCAAACAGATCTCTGACCTACCTCTCGATTATTTCCTATAGTACTCCACAACACTAATGGTGGTCCCACCTGTGTGTGGCGGGGCATATCATTGATGGGAACGCTTGCAAGAGCTTTCAATTTATGTGGCCCTCTAGGCCCAAACAGGTCTCTGACCTACCTCTCCATTATTTCATGTAGTATTCCACAAAACTAATGGTGGTTCCACCTGTGTTTGGCGGGGCATATCATTGATGGGAACGCTTCCACGAGCTTTGACTTTATGTGACCCTCTAGGTCCAAACAGGTCTCTGACCTTACTCTCCATTATTTCCTTTAGTACTCCACAAAACTAATGGGGGTCCCATGTGTGTATAGTGGGGCATATCATTAATGGGAACACTTGCATGAGCTTTGAATTTATGTGGTCCTCTAGGCCCAAACAGGTCTCTGACTAATGCTCGTCCCACCTGTGTGTGGTGGGGCATATCATTGATGGGAACGTTTGCAAGTGCTTTGAATTCATGTGGCCCTGTAGGCCCTAACAGGTCACTTTTCTACCTCTCTTATTTCCTGTAGTAATCCACAAAACTGATAGTGGTCCCACCTGTGTGTGGCGGCACATAACTTTGATGGGAGCGCTTGCACATGTTTTTAGTTTATCCAGCCTACTAGGCCCAAACAAGTCTTTGACCTCCCTATTATTTCCTGTAATATTCCACGAAACTGATGGTGGTCCCACCTGTGTGTGGCGGGGCATAACATTGACGGGAGCGCTTCCATGAGCTTCGAGGGGATTCGGCACACTAGGCCTACTCAAGTCGCTGACCTACCTCTTTAGTTTTTACTGTAATACTCCACAAAACTTATAGTTGCTGAGCAATGTTTAAAGAGGACCTGTCACCAAACCAGGCATGGTGATCTAATTACAGCACTGAATGCAGCATGTCTGCTGCAGCCAGGCAAGGGGTCCCCCAGCACTTGAGCAGCCCTGTACCCCGAGATAATACACTTAGAAAACTTACATGCTCCAGCCATTAAGGAGGTGGCTAGGGGCTGCAGCCAAGGGCAGATTCACACCCCCTGTATGTTTAATCTGCCCACCGCTGCCAATCATTCTCTCCCTCTTCAGCAGCATTTAAACAGAGCTTTTTTTCTCTCTCCCAGAAAGTTCGTTTAGCCCCTCCCCCGAGGGGCGGAGCCAAATGGCAAGTTCTGGAAAAAAAAAACTCAGTTTAAATGTAGGTGTAGGAAGGAGGGGTTTGGGTTCCTGGAGAACTGGGCCGACTTCTCTGTTGGCTACAGGTTCTATGATAGGGATGGGCTACACCTCAATGGGGAGGGTGCAGCTGTGCAGGGGGAAAAAATGGCTAGAAGGTTGGAGGAGTGTTTAAACTAGGGATTGGGGGGGAGGGTACTCATTGTACTGTAGGGGAAGATAGTGTAAATAGTAACCTAGGCACAAGTAATGAAATTGGGGGTGGCATGGGGGTGGGGTTAGAACAGTCAATATAGTAAGAAGGAAGAGGTAAAGAAAAATGCATAACGTGCATGTACACTAATGCCAGAAGCATCGCCAACAAAATGGAGTAATTAGAATTAATTTTGTTGGAAAATAATTATGACGTGGTGGGGATATCAGAGACATGGCTGGACGAGAGCCATGATTGGGCTGTTAATTTACAGGGCTATAGTCTGTTCAGAAATGCCCGTACAAATAAGCGAGGGGGAGGTGTCTGTTTATACGTAAAATCATCCTTAAAGGGAACCTGACCCCTACAAATCACCCCCAACCCAATTAATACCTGTCCCTACACCATGACAGATCATTATTAGTGGTACTTTTCTGTAAAAAAAAGCGCTCTGCAACATTGGAATAATCAACAATATACACTTACATATCTGAGACTTCTTGTCCCTGAATAAATCTTACAGGGCATCCCCTGTGAGCCTCTAAACCCTCCCTAGGTGCTCATTATCACGCCCCGAATGATCCACCCTCTCTCTGTCTGTGCTGCTGTGATGTGGAGCTGAAGGCAGGACTAATGATTTGCATTCTGTGAGTGATAGAGAGGGGGGGAGGGCAATGACTGCACAAGCAGAGGAACACAGACAGAGAGAGGGTGGATCCTGGAGCCTGCAAAACAACCTGCCCTAAGGGCTAAAGAATATAGCCCCTGCTAATTATAATCACTAATGAGTGAGTGTTAAAACGTTTTTATGCACTTTCACAGGATGCTTTTAGGAGACAAAAGAAGTGCGAGATTAGTGATAGGATGCTGCCAATACATGTTTTGGTAGCTTAGGAGGCGTTCTGGAGGTGATAGGATCCCTTTAAAACCTATCCTGTGTGATAATATTGGTGAATCTAAATGTAGAGTCCCTGTGGGTGGAGATAAGGGGAGGGGGAAAAATAATAAATGACTGATAGGGGTTTGTTATAAGTCTCCAACAATAATGGAAGTGGAGGAGAACATCCTCATAAAGCAAATAGTTGAAGCAGCGACTCAGGGAGAAGTCATTATGATGTGGGACTTCAACTACCCTGAAATACATTGGGGAAAAGAAACCTGCAGTTCTAGCAAAGGTAATAGGTTTTTGACAATTATGAGAGAAATTACCTTTCACAAGTGGTTCAGGACCCGACAAGAAGGGAGGCACTGCTGGACCTAATATTAACCACCAGGCCGGACCGTATATCAAATATAATGATTGGAGGTCACTTGAGTAATAGTGATCACAAAATAATAAGTTTTCAAGTATCCTTTAATAAGATATGTAGTAGAGGTAGAGCAAAAGGTGGCTACTTTGAAGAACCTAGAATATAAGACATATATTTTCAGTCGTTTCACACTTTTTTGTTAAGTAAATATTTCCACATGTGTTAATTCATAGTTTTGATGCCTTCAGTGTGAATCTACAATTTTCATAGTCATGAAAATAAAGAAAACTCTTTGAATGAGTAGGTGTGTCTAAACATTTGGTTTATACTGTATGTTATACTCATGTTCCAGCAACATTATTTGGTTGGGAAATTGAACACATACTGTGGTTTATTGTCCCCCTATTCAGTGGACCACGGGTAGACCTCTACACTGTGCAAGTGAGGGGTCCTTTCCCTGCAGCTTATTTTTCCATGTGATGATTATTGTACCAAGGAACAACACATATGCTTGAGGTTGTGTATAAGGAAAACAATGGAAAACAAGACATTCGACTAATGATGTTTTTCTTGCATTTTGGACAATTGTAAGGATGTAGCGATTTTTGACCCATTACATTGGCCTTTACTGTACACCCCAGTGAGATCCCCTGTGTTGGATTGACCACCTTGATCTTTTTAACTTAAGATGATTGAATAAACTTTGCAATACAAAAACTCCATTTGTGCTATTTTTAATATTTAAAGATTCCATAATAACAGGGTCTGTACCACAGGACTGGCGTATAACAAATGTGGTGCCAATATTCAAAAAGAGGACGAAAACTGAACTTGGAAATTATAGGCCAGTAAGCTTAACCTCTACTGTGGGTAAAATCCTAGATTGTTTTCTAAGAGATGCTGTACTGGAGTATCTGAAGAAAAATAACATCATGACCCAATATCAACATGGGTTTACAAGGGACCGTTTATGTCAAATTAATCAGATAAGCTTCTATGAAAAGGTAAGTTGTGGACTGGACCAACTAAATGCAGTGGACGTGGTGTATATGAACTTTTCAAAAGCTTTTGATACGGTGCCACACAAAAGATTGATACATAAAATGAGATCAATGGGGATAGGGGAAAATATGCGTAAGTGGTTTAAGAACTGTCTTAGTGATAGGAAACAAAGGGTGGTTATTAATGGAACACACTCAGAATGGGTCACAGTTAACAATGGGGTACCACAGGGGTCAGTATTGGGCCCACTTCTTTTTAATATATTTATTAATGACCTTTTAGGATGCATACAGAGTAGAATTTCTATATTTGCATTTGACACTAAACTCTGCAGGGTAATCAATACAGAGGAGGACAATTTAATATTACAGGAGGATTTATGTAAACTAGAAGCTTGGGTTAATAAATGGCAAATGGGTTTTAATGGGGATACTGTAAATGTAAGGTCATGCACTTGGGATAGGAAATAAAAGGTATAATTATGTGCTTAATTGTAAAACACTGGGCAAAACTGTCACTGAAAAAGACCTGGGTGTATGGATGGATGACAAACTCACATTTAGTGGCCAGTGTCAGGCAGCTGCTGCAATCTAATATATCAAGCTGAATGTGTATATGTGTGTATGTATATCCGGGATTGGCATCTACACTGTCGCAACTACAGCCACAAAATTTTGCACAGTCACACGTCTGGACCCCGAGAGCGTCATAGGCTATGTTGTGAGGCAAAATTTTAACCCCGCGCGTTTCAATTCACCAAACAATTTTGTCCCTATCTACATATTGGAGAAAAAGTGAAAGGAAAAGTGTGGGAGGAAAATCGACAGCTGCCAGCTACAGCCACAAAATTTTGCACAGTCACACATCTGGACCCCGAGAGCATCATAAGCTATGTTCTGAGGTGAAATTTTAACCCCGCGTGTTTCAATTCACCAAACAATTTTTCCCCTATCTACAAAATGGGGAAAAAGTGACAGTTACCAGTTGACAGTTGTGAATGAGAGGGACTTAATGACAGCGCCAAAGACTAACAGCATATACCAACATATAGTCACTAAGGTGGGGCCCCAACATGGAATATTCACCACACACAAGGACATGTATACACACCACATGCACACAAACAGTAACAACAAGTGTATAGTCGCTAAGGTGCAGCCCCAACATTGGATACTCACCACGCACCCGAACACACACGCATACCACAAAAAGACACACACAACACAGAGACACACACCCCACGGGGACACACACACACCCTATAGTGACACATGCACTCACCCCACAGGGACACACGCACACCACAAAGAGACACACACAACACAGAGACACACACACCACACAGACCCCCCACACAGGGACACACACACCCACACCCTATAGGGACACATGCACTCACCCCCCAGGGACACACACACGCACCCCAGGGACACACACACCACACAGACAGACACAGGTGTGCACAAATCGCCTCACACAACTTGCCTCATGTGTGCTATCTTTAATTTCCAAACATAAACATCTGATTAAAAACAGTGCAAACACATGTGCCATATAGGGAATTAAGGCAGATGTCAGTCACATGAGCTGTCTATTATGTGTATGTGTGAGGTAACATATACTGCCCGGCCGGGGGAGGGTTTACTGTTGGCTGGAGATTTATTAGGCCGCCTATAGCAACCAATCACAGCTCAGCTTCTATTTTCCTGCAGGTTATTAATATGACATATTCAAATCCTATTTTGTTATAGTTAACAGCAGTTATTTTTTAGCCCGGGCGTAGCCGGGTAGTACAGCTAGTGGTAAATAAAATGATGGGATATATTAAAAGAGGCATAGATGCTCATGAGGAGAACATAATTTTACCTCTATACATGTCACTAGTGCGACTACATTTAGAATACTGTGTACAATTCTGGTCTCCAGTATATAAGAAAGACATAGCTGAACTAGAACGGGTGCAGAGAAGAGCGACCAAGGTTATTAGAGGACTGAGGGGTCTGATACCAAGAATGGTTATTAAACTTGGGGTTATTTAGGTTGGAAAAATGAAGGCTTAGTAGTGATCTTATAATAATGTATAAATATATGAGGGGACAGTACAGAGACCTTTCTAATGATCTCTTTACTCTTAGGCCTGAGACTGGGACAAGGGGGCATCCTCTACGTCTGGAGGAAAAGGAGAATTTTGTATACTTACCGTAAATTCCTTTTCTCTTAGCCTCTAATTGGGGGACACAGGACCGTGGGTGTTATGCTGCTGTCCACTAGGAGGCGACACTAAGCAATCTGCAAAAGAGTAACAGTGGCTCCTCCTCCTCAGCATACACCCCTGGGGCAGGCACTGCCTCCTCAGTTTTGTGCTAAAGCAGTAGGAGAAGTAACAAGGTTAACCAATACCAACAAAGCCTGGCAAGGCCATAACGTAACAATATAAGAGTAACAAAAACCACTAGAAACAAGGCCGTATGGCCAACAGGGTGGGTGCTGTGTCCCCCAATTAGAGGCTAAGAGAAAAGGAATTTACGGTAAGTATACAAAATTCTCCTTTTCTCCTTCGCCTCATTGGGGACACAGGACCGTGGGACGTCCCAAAGCAGTCCCTGGGTGGGAAAGACAATGGAACTAATGATACTGAACAAGTCAGTAAACCGATAAATACCTACAGGTGAGCAACTGCCGCCTGAAGGATGCACCTACCCAGGCTAGCGTCCGCCGAGGACTGGGTATGAACACGGTAGTGCTTGGTAAAAGTGTGTAAACTCGACCAGGTGGCCGCCTTACACACTTGGAGAGCCGAGGCTTGGTGCCGAACGGCCCAAGAGGCCCCCACGGCTCGGGTAGAATGTGCCTTGATCCCCGCTGGAAGAGGAGTAGTTTTCATCTTGTAGGCGTCTTGGATAGCTGATCTAATCCACCTAGCCAGTGTAGCCCTGGAAGCTGGCATACCCTTACGAGGGCCTTCCGTCAGAATGAACAGAGTATCTGACTTACGGAAATGCGCAGTTCTAGACACATAAATGCGAAGCGCCCTGACGAGATCCAGAGTATGCAAAGCTCGTTCGAACCTGTGAACCGGAGCCGGACAAAAGGAGGGCAATGAAATATCCTCATTCAAATGAAATGAGGAGACAACCTTAGGCAGGAATGACGGCACCGGACGGAGTACAACCTTGTCCTGATGGAAAACCAGGAAGGGTGGCTTACAAGAAAGCGCAGAGAGTTCCGACACTCGGCGAAGGGAAGTGATAGCCACTAGAAAAACCACCTTCAGAGTCAGAAGGAGGAGAGAGGTGTCCCGAAGAGGTTCAAAGGGAGGTTCCTGCAGAGCCGTAAGTACCAGGTTAAGGTCCCACGCGTCTAAAGGGCGTTTGTACGGAGGGACAATGTGATTGACTCCTTGGAGAAAAGTTTTAACCTGTGGCTTTACAGCAAGGCGGCATTGAAAAAGTACTGAAAGAGCTGAAATCTGACCCTTAAGGGAACCTAGGGAGAGACCAGATTCTAACCCCGACTGAAGGAACCCTAGAACTAACGGCAAGGAATAGGGAAGAGGGGGTTGATCCCGAGAAGAGCACCACGCGAAAAAGGCTTTCCAGGTGCGATGATAAATTTTTGCCGATGCCGACTTCCGTGCTCTGATCATGGTCTGAATAACGGCAGAGGAGAAACCTGCTTGGGTTAGTACCCAGGTCTCAAGGGCCACGCCATCAAATTCAGGGCGTCTGAATTCTGGTGGTAAAACGGGCCCTGAGACAGGAGGTCGGGGCGACAAGGGAGGCGCCAGGGAACGTCCGCCGTGAGCTGCACGAGATCGGCGTACCATGCCCGTCTGGGCCAGTCTGGGGCAATGAGAATGACTGGAATGCCCTCTTGCTTGATTTTCCGCACCACTCTGGGAATGAGAGGCAGAGGAGGGAAGATGTAAGGCAGCTGGAACTGAGACCAATTCTGAACTAGGGCATCCGCCCCTAGAGCTCGCGGGTCGTGAGATCTGGCTATAAACATGGGAACCTTCGTGTTGAACCGAGATGCCATCAGATCTACGTCCGGAGTCCCCCAGCGACGGCATATTTGCTGGAACACGTCGGGATGTAGAGACCACTCTCCCGAGTCCATGCCCTGGCGACTGAGGAAATCCGCTTCCCAGTTTTCCACTCCCGGGATATGAACTGCTGACAGCGTTGAGTTCGTCGATTCTGCCCAGTGTAGAATGCGTTGCACTTCGTGCATGGCCTGGAGACTGCGGGTTCCGCCTTGATGGTTGATGTATGCCACGGCCGTGGCATTGTCTGACTGAATCCGGACTTGTGTTCCTGCCAGCATGGAATGAAAAGCCTTCAGAGCTAGAAATATGGCTCGGATTTCCAGGAGATTGATGGGCTCGGCCGACTCCGCTGGGGACCATGTTCCCTGTGCCGTGTGATGACGATGTACCGCTCCCCATCCGCTGAGACTTGCGTCGGTGGTGACGATCTTCCAGCAAACCGGTAGAAAGGACCTTCCCCTTGTGAGGGAACGAGGTTTGAGCCACCAATGGAGGGAGCTCCTCGCTGCAGGAGACAACCGGAATAATCTGTCCAGGGCAGAAGGATTCCTGTTCCACGAAGTCAGAATCTCCCGTTGGAGAGGCCTGAGGTGAAGTTGAGCGAACGGCACCGCCTCCATAGAGGCAACCATCCTGCCCAAGACTCGCATGGCGAACCGAATCGATTGAGGAAACGGCCGTAGGAGGGTGTGGACTCCCTGTCGAAGGGCCTTCGCCTTTTCCTGAGGGAGAAGGACCAGACCCCTGGGGGTGTGGAAGCGCATCCCGAGGAATGTTAGACATTGTGACGGGACTGGAGACGACTTCCGCAGATTCACCAACCAGCCTAGACGACGCAGGGTGTCCACCGTGATGGAAACACTCTGCTGACACTCCCTGAAGGAGGGAGCTTTGATGAGCAAATCGTCTAGGTATGGGAGGACTACCAGTCCTCTTGTGTGCAGTATGGTCATGACAGCCGCCATGACTTTGGTGAACACCCTGGGAGCCGTCGCTAGGCCGAACGGGAGGGCCACAAACTGATAATGGTCCTGGTTGATGGCGAAGCGGAGAAACTGCTGGTGAATTGCCGCGATTGGGATATGAAGGTAAGCGTCCTGTATGTCGATGGACGCGAGAAATTCGTCCTTCTCCATGGACGCTATGATGGAGCGCAGTGACTCCATGCGGAAATGCCGAACCTTCACGAAGGAGTTTAACTGTTTTAGATCTAGAATGGGGCGAACCGCTCCTCCTTTTTTGGGTACCACAAAAAGGTTTGAGTAGAACCCTTGAAAGCGTTCGGCTGGCGGTACCGGTATGATGACACCGGCCGTCAGAAGAGAATGTACCGCTTGAAAGAAGGTGCGAGCTTTGGGCGGATGAGCAGGTGGGATTGACAGAAAAAAACGATTTGGAGGAAGGGCCGTAAATTCTATGGTGTATCCGGAAGACACCAAGGTGTTTACCCACTTGTCGTCGGTAGAAGCGAGCCAGATCTGACGAAAGCGAGAAAGTCGGCCGCCAACCTGAATAGTGTCTCCCGAATGGGGAGAGTCAGGAAGAAGAGAATCTGCTAGGCTTTGAGCCCTTAGATCTGGGCTGGCGAGAATGGGACTGCCAGTTTGCGCCAGTCTTCCGTGTCGTCTGGGTGCGTTCCCTACGGGGGGACCTATTGGCCGCCGTTGGGGGCTTCGAGACTGACCAACCAAAGGAGTTCCGAAAGGATCGGAAACGGGTTTGTTGGCGACGAGTGAAGGGTCGCTTAATCTGACGTTGTGGAAGAGAGGTACTCTTACCCCCAGTGGCGTCTGAAATCAATTGATCCAGCTTTTCGCCAAATAAACGGCCACCATTGTACGGAAGACATGTGAGCGACTTTTTTGACGCTGCGTCTGCCTTCCACTCTCTTAACCAGAGGGCTCGCCTAATAGTTATGGCGTTGGAAGCCGCAGCCGCGGCACAGTTAGCCGAATCGAAGGCAGCATGCATAGAATATTCGGCGGTAACCGCAATTTGAGTAACCTGGTCTAACAAGGCTGGGTCGACCTGCAAGGACCGAAGAGCCGAGTGTACCGAATGAGCTCTAGTCATAATAGCCTTAGAGGCCCAGACTGAAGCAAAGGCTGGGCCTAGAGAAGAGCCTGAGGCCTCAAAAACGGACTTCGCCATCTGCTCCACCTGACGGTCAGTGGCGTCCTTTATGGATGAACTGTCCGGTAAGGACAGGAGGGTCTTGGTAGCTAGACGGGATACGGGCGGGTCCACCTGTGGCGGATCTGTCCAATCCTGGGTAACCTTAGGCAGAAAAGGATACCGCGTTTCCAGAGCCTTACGGTTACCAAACCGTTTGTCAGGATGTAGCCTATGCTTTTTAAGAATTTCCTGGAACTCTGGATGGTCCGAGAAATGCTTGTGTGGTCTCCTGGCTCTTTTAAAGGACACCTTGTGCTCCGGCACATCAGCCGGAGGGTCTGACACCTCCAGGACCTGGTTGATGTCAGTAATCAAATCCTCCACCAGTGCCACCGTATCGGTCGCATCTAAGTCTAGGGACTCATCTAAGTTACCCTCTGAGTCCGTAGAACAGAGACCTTCGGACTCCTGCGCGTCATCTTGACGCCTGCGGGATGCAGATCCCGCAGGGGACTCTGGAGATGGAGGAGGTCTCTTACGGCCAGAGTCGGAGACTGACTGGGCAGAGTCGGCAGTATGTCGCGGTTCCAAGACTTCTGGCTGAGGCGCAGAAGCCTGAACGGCGGGTTCAGGAGGCGAACGGGCTTGCATAAACTGCAGCAGTGTGGCAGACAATCTGTCAATGGACTGTGTCATATTCTGAGACATAACTGCGGCCCATGCAGGGGTAGGGTCAGGGGCACCGGTAGCCGTCCGGGCAGTGGGGGTCTCAGTATCTGCAGCCTGCGTGCAGCTCTCACAGTGTGGCGAGGTGCATCCTGCAGGGAGGTCAGCCTGACAAATAGTGCAGGTACCATAGTAAGTGCTGGCTGCCTTGGAGCCTTTCTTACTCTTACTGCCAGACATTGTGGTATGGGCTATAGCACAGAAATAGAGATAACCAGGAGACCCCTGAGTAAACAGGCACTCTCTAGCTATCCAGCTAGGTGCCTGGACCCTTAGTGGTGGGGCTGAATAGGGTCGCTGTGGAGACTTTCCCCCTGTAACAGTGCCTGCTGCAGGAGGGGATGTGGAGTAGAGGGAGAGAGAGAGAGAGAGAGGGACAGAGAACCTCTGCAGAGGAGATCCCTGCAGAGGTCTTACCAGTCCCAGCGCCGCTGTCCAACAGGCCGCCCGGATCCTGTGTCCCCCCTGGATGGCTGGACGCTCCACGTGCTGTAATGGCGACCGTGGAGGAGAAGGAGGAAGGGGCGGAGCTAAACGGGCGGGATCCGGCCTGGAAAATGCGCCCGTTCTCGGCTCCGCCCCCGCTATGACGCGCGGTCAGCGTCATCCAGCGGGGCGGGACGGGGGCGGCACAGGGGCGGCGACCTCCGCGCTAGGCCCAAGCCGGGGCCTCAATTAGTTGAGGTCCCCGGAAATAGTGAGGGGCCGGCGCGGAGGCGCGAAAAAAAACCGCTGGGGGGCCCAGAAAAACGGGGGAAATGTGATGTCCCCCCTTGGCATTGGCGGAGAACCGCCAGAATAGCAGAGGATCTGTGCTGAGCTGAGAAGCTGCACTTGGATGCAGCTTGCAAGTGTCCAGCTCTGTGCCCCTGTCAGCCTTGTGCCTGAGGCCTGGCTGCAGTAAGTGCCCTCTCATCCAGCCCAGCACTTGTGTAGGCTCCTGCATAGCCTGCGCTGCTGCAGGCAGTCATGCAGTCTCCAGCCCATGCAGCCTGTGCTGCTGATACCTGGTGTTGCCACTGCCTAAAACACCCAGGGGTGATTAGGGGGACGTCATCTGGCAGGCAGTCATCTCTACTTCGCCTCAGACCGCAGGGAATGAGGAAGGTGGATGTTATGCTGGGCTGTCTCAACTTTAACCCAGCAACCCAACAGTGGGAGGCCGAGAAAGGAGTACGGCATATGTAACGATTCTCAACTTCAACCCAGCGCCCCAACAGTGGGTGGCCGAGGAAGGAGCATGCCGGGGGCCACGCCGGACCCACTTTTCTTCTTTATGATGAAAATTCACCAAGAGGAAAATGGACGTGTGCCTCCTTCGACACTAAGCAAAAAACTGAGGAGGCAGTGCCTGCCCCAGGGTGTATGCTGAGGAGGAGGAGCCACTGTTACTCTTTTGCAGATTGCTTAGTGTCGCCTCCTAGTGGACAGCAGCATAACACCCACGGTCCTGTGTCCCCCAATGAGGCGAAGGAGAAAAAAGGTTTAATCATAATCACAGACGCGGATTCTTTACTGTAAGAGCAGTGAGACTATGGAACTCGCTGCCACATGATGTTGTAATGTGTGAGTCGCTACTAACATTTAAGAAGGGACTAGATGCCTTTTTTTGAAAACTATAATATTATCAGTTATATATACTAAATTCTTGATAGGGCATTAATCCAGGGAACTAGTCTGATTGCCGTATGTGGAGTCAGGAAGGAATTTTTTTCCCCAATGTGGAGCTTAAGGTTGCCACATGTTTTTTTTTTTGCCTTCCTCTGGATCAACATGTTAGGATATGGGTTGAACTAGATGAACTTAAAGTCTTCCTTCAACCTTAAAAACTATGTTATTATGTAACATCATACATGGCACATTTACATAAAACATTATGCTTCATACTTAGTCAACGGGACCACATCACAACTTCACAGTCGGTCCCAATGGCGGTTACTCCCGCCTGGCATTCAAGACCTCCTCAGTCTCTCACACATATAGTCAACGGGACCACATCATGACCTAACAGTCAGTCCCAATGGCGGTTATGGCCGCCTGGCCTTCGTGGATTTCCATGGGCTCCATCCCATCACAGGGCCCACACACACACATCTATCCAGACCATCATGGACTAGAGCCTTCTCAGGCTCCATATGGCTCAGAGGGGCAGGCGTCTTCTGCATGTAGAGGCAGGCTCCCCTCCGTATTTCAGAGGGATGGGACCCCTCTGCCTATTATAATCATGTCTCAGAGGATCATGCTGTTCTCTCTGACTTCCAGCACCAGACAGCTATTATCCTGGCTGCCACACCCAAACCTGTAAAGCAGTGATAATCAGCACAGTCCACTCATACACAAACCTATGTGCACTTAACCCTCTTCTGTGCACCAGTCAGGTGTAGCACAGCAATAATCCCTACACACAGGCTCAGATACTGTTAACCCTGTGTGCATGGCTCAAAACACATGTGATGTATACCTGCCATGGGCTCTCATGCCGGTCATACCTCACAACGGACATAGACATTTTTTGCTGAGAACAAGTCAGATTACTAAATCTGTGTGCATTGCCAAACCTGTATTTTTTGCATACAGCAAGTGATTGTTAAATCTTCATGTTTCCCTATAAAAAGGATGTTTTTGGCCTTTACCAATCATTGTGAAATATTTCAGTTTGTACTAAAAAGGCATTTTTTGCCTCTAATCAGAGATGGTCAAAACCTTCAGTATCTCCTAAAAAGGTTGTATTTGGCCTCTAACCAATGATTGATAAATCCTTCAGCTTCAGCTAAAAAAGCTGTGTTTGGCCTCTAACCTGTGATTGTCAAATCCTTCAGTTTGTACAAAAAAAGTATAATTTGCCTCAAATCAGTGATTGACAAAATACTTCAGTTTCTACTAAAAAGGCATCTTTTTTTGTCAAACCAGTGATTGCCAAATCCTTCAGTTTCCCATAAAAAGGCTGCTTTGGCCTCTAACCAGTGATTGCCAAATCCTTTCGTGACAATTTCTGTTACTGGACAGTTTACTCCAGTCTCCTTTTTAGCCAGTAGCAGAGCGATATGAGTTTTGGATGAGGCCCAGAAAGAGCTCTTGCTATAGTTTATGGCAAACACTGTATCAAGTAGCCTGTCCTCTTGTTGTTCCACTTCAACATCACAAACAGTACAGTACCCAGAGGTGGTGTCTCAACTACCCATGTGTTACCCTATGTCACAACTTTCCAACAGCACAACTGATTGTGGGGAAATACAGATCTGCAGAGATATTAACACATTCTAGTCGTTGGGCATCAGAGGTCTGTTCCAAAGATTCACATATATCAGAGAAGGAAATCATATGCACAGATGCCCAAAATTTTTTGCAATTGGATCTGGGGATGGACGAAGTAGGGTCCCAGCAAACTCTAGACACTTATCACCAGATGTTATTCCCCAGTGTTGAGGTGATGATAACTATGAGACTCAGATACCTAATGAATACCCGCACGGTGCATTCAGGGCAGAAGGAGGAGGACTGTGACTATCATGGTGAGGAATGGGACAACAGAGAGGATGATGATACACTATGAGATCCCACTTGGAATTAACCCAGAATAGCGCAGCTTAGTAGCTCTGTAGAGGACGAAGATGAGGAGGTTAGGTTGCATCTTCCTGCACAGAGAGTGAGGACTGCAAGCATGACACGCACTGCAATTCTTAGCCACAACTCTGGCTCTGAACAGCAGTGGTTGCGGTTCTGCAGTTGTCCAAGGCTGCAACGTTTGCCTAGTCTGGGCCTTTTTTGACACCACAAAAGATGACCAAGCTCACGTTATTTGCAAAGTTTAAATAAAAAAACTTCAGTAGAGGGAAAAATTCCAACAGTTTGACTACTACATGCATGAAAAACCTAGGCCCAGTACCATGTGTTACTCTAGGAAAATTGCTGCGCTAAAACTAAGAATAGCGGTCCTCACTGAACACTGTCCACCAAATCAACTGCATATTTTGCTTCCTCCATCACCGTGGCAAGTGTTGTCTAACAGTTAATACCAAAAATAAGGAAAAAATCCAGCACCAGATTTTCTTCTTTGGTTAAAAGGTTTCCATTCTTCATTCGGTCATATCAATAAGAACATCATACTGGGCTGCGCAACCCCCCTACATGCCTGACGTGTTTCAGAACAAGTATTTTATCAAAGGCATAGCATCATATAATAAAATAAACATTTTATTGAGAACTAAAACACCACTTACCTACACCTACACCCACATGGTGTGAATAAAGATTGATTGCAAACTACATTTGTAGCAATCAATAGGTATACCCTTTAACCCCTTCTATAATAGAATGGACTCGGGAGCTGCAAATCTATATCCAAGATTACCAATTATATCAAGTGTAACCAAAAATATTTACACTATCATTATTAATACCTTTGAATAGAGGTCTTATGAGATGTTATGTACCAATTAACTCATTTTTACAGAGCAATTCTCCTATAAAGTAGTACATCTCCAACAAAACCATACCATCATTCAAGGTATTACAACACACTACAAACATGATATGACCAAATAAAGAATGGAAACCTTTTAACCAAAGAAGAAAGTCTGGTGATTTTTTCATTATTTTTGGTATTACTACCGTGTTTCCCCGAAAGTAAGACCTTATATTTTTTGGGGGGCAAAAAGTGGCCCCCTGTCTTACTTTCGGGTGGGGGGGTCTTAAATTGGCAGCCCCAGCCTACTCACATACACACACACACACACACACACACCGTATATACTCATGTATAAGCCGAGGGTGGGAAATGCAGCAGACCGCCACCCCGGTATACAGCCCCCAGCACAGGTTTACAGCCCCCAGCAGTGTGGTATACAGCCCAGCAGTGAGGTACACAGGGTATACAGGCCCCAGCAGTGTGGATACAGCCCCCAGCCAGTGTGGATACAGCCCCAGCAGTGTGGATACAGCCCCAGCAGTGTGTAGACAGCCCCAGCAGTGTGGAGACAGCCCCAGCAGTGTGGGAGACAGCCACAGCAGTGTGGAATACAGGCCCCCTCCTGCTGGCACACTGCCCCCAAACAGTGTTCTAAGCCCCCCGTGAGCTCCCCCCCTTTGCTGCCGCTGCTGCTCACATCTTACCTCCTTAAGCATCTTCTTGCAGCAGCCAGCACGTCGGTTCTCTGTCCTCGGCTGTCTCCCGGATCATATGACCCGTCGCAGTGCATGACGTCTTCGCCGGTCGGTCACATGATCCGGGAGACAGCTGAGGACGGGAACGGAGGACCGACGTGCTGGCTGCTGCAAGAAGACGCTGGAGGGTAAGATGTGAGCAGCAGCAGTGGGGGCCTCAGAACACCGGCTGGGGGGTAGTGTGCCAGCAGGAGGGGGCCCATATACATAATGCACTGCTCCCCCTGCCGCTGATTGACGGGGATGCAGTGCATATCTAATGAGCGGGCGCACGTGATGTGTGACCCGCGCCCGCTCTCCCCCCCCCGCTAGGGCCTTACATTAGCCCCCCCCCGGTTGTAAGGCCTCATATTCGGGGGAGGCCTTACATTAGCAGGCCCCCCCTTTACCCCTAGGCGGCCTTACAATCGGGGGGCGGCTTACTTTCGGGGAAACACGGTAACATAGAGACCAGCCATTGATCAAGAGCACCAATGGTCTCAGGAGAGTGCAGTGAGCTGTTCCTGTCCCCCCCTTCCCTTATCTTGGCTGCAGAATCTTGACTTGTTTACCCACTACAGTCGGGGAGAGTGAGAGCCTCTCAGCTGTTACAAAAGTGGACATGCCTGCTGTTTTTGATCGATCTCAGACACCAAACACACCACTTTTTTGTTGACCCACCATAACATCTCCGCCTTTCACTTCCTTCACAGTGCAGCAAATTTTCGGGTACACCCTACTCCACCCTCTTGTAGCACAGCAGCCAGCCTCCTGCAGTTGTGGTCACGGAAAAGATCCCAAAGCAAAGAGCTTGAACTTGACGCATCCCAAAGCAAAGAGCTTGAACTTGACCATGTCCAATTTGTCAATTTGTTGGCCATGGAAAGGAAGACGAAGAGGAAGAGGTGATGGACACAGAACAGTCAGGAGATGAGGAAGAAATGATTCCACTTCCTGTGGCCAAGGTTGGCAGGAGAGAACAGGAAAAAGGAGATTTTTGTGTACTCACCGTAAAATCCTTTTCTCTTAGCCTCTAATTGGGGGACACAGACCGTGGGTGTTATGCTGCTGTCCACTAGGAGGCGACACTAGGCAGAATCTGCAAAAGAGTTTAGAAACTCCTCCTCTGTAGCATATACACCCTGTAGCAGGAAGTGATTCTCCAGTTTTGTGCTAAAAGCAGTAGGAGAGTTAACAGATAATAACAGTGACACAGGAAGTCTACGCAGGCGACCTGTGTAAACAAATATAGTTAACAAAGTAATAACAGTGTAACATGGCCTGAAACCAAACAGGCACGTGTGTAAACAGTTAAAAGTTAGCAGAGTAATGCTAGTACCACAAGTCCTGAAATTGATCAGGCGCATGTGGAAAAACAGTGAAGAGTTAACGAAGTAATAATCGTATAGCAAGGCCTGTAACTAAACAGGCTCACAGTACTATAAGGCCTGGAACTAAACAGGCTCACAGTACTATAAGGCCTGGAACTAACAGGCTCACAGTACTATAAGGCCTGGAACTAAACAGGCTCACAGTACTATAAGGCCTGGAACTAAACAGGCTCACAGTACTATAAGGCCTGGAACTAAACAGGCACAAGTGTAAACAGTCAACAGTTAACTGAGTGATAATAGGCAAACATATGTAAACATGTTAACCATGTAACAGCTGAGAAGCTATGTGAGAACTGTAGAAAAAAAAAAACCCACAAGGGCAATAGGGTGGGTGCTGTGTCCCCCAATTAGAGGCTAAGAGAAAAGGATTTTACGGTGAGTACACAAAAATCTCCTTTTCTCCTTCGCCTCATTGGGGGACACAGACCGTGGGACGTCCCAAAGCAGTCCCTGGGTGGGAAAGAACAATGGAACTAGTGACACTGAGCATGGTCAGTGAAGAACTATGCACCGACAGGCGGGCTGCTGCCGCCTGGAGGGCACGTATACCCAGACCTGCGATTGGCGAGGACTGAGTGCAAGCACTATAGTGGCTTGGGTATGGGTGTAGGCTGACCCTTTGGCTGCCTATACACTTGTTGCGCCGATACCCCTTACCGAACTGTCCAGGAGGCTTTCACGGCCGTAGTAGAATGTGCCGTGACCTGCCGGAAGGAATGAGGTTTCGAAGGTATAAGCGTCTTGGATGGTTAGAGGAATCCACCTCGTTAGGGGAGCCTTAGAGGCTGATGTGTCATTATGTCTGCCCATTGGAAGAAGGATAAGGAGAATCCGACCTCTTAGAAGGGCACTGTCCTGGATACCTAGACGCGTAGGGCCCCGACAAGGTCCCACATACGTAGGTCCTTCGCGACCGGACAGACTGGAGTCGGGCACGGCGATGGCAGAGAGATTTCTTCATGTAGGTGGAAGGAGTAAACCTACCGTAGAAGAAGAATGGAACCAGCCATAGGACAATCTTGTCCAGAGGAAGACTAGAAAAAGATGGATTACAGTAAACTGCTGCAAGTACCGATACTTCTGCAGAGACAAATAAATGCCGCCGAACCATACTACTATGTGGATGAGTATGCTAAGGTAACATCCCATCGAGGCTGAAAAGATGGTTCTTGTAGTGCCGTGAGGACCAAGTTCAGGTCCCCACGGGTGTAGTCTTGTTGTATGGAGACCTGAAATAGCAGACCCTTCGAAGGAAGGATTTTATAGACGTCTGGTGGCAAGACGTGTTTGTAATAGGGTGAAAAACGGCTGAAAACCTGCTGTACAAGAGACCCTAAGGACAGACCTGAGTCTAGGTCTGAGAGAAAGAAAACGGAGAGTCCCTGGCATGAAGTAGGGCCAAGGGGAATGACCTCTAGAGGTGCCCCAAGCAAAAAAACAAAAACAAAACGATAACACGCGTGATGGGATATCGCTGATAAGGCTGGTGTCCTCACTGTGACTACGGTCATTACAATATCCTGGGAAAAAAATCACTTGGGTTAACCTCTAGGTTTCAAAAGCTACACCATTAACCTCAGATGTGAGGCATTCTGAGGGAGAACTGGCCATGATCGAGCAGGTCTGGACAGTCTTGAGACGTCCTGGTACAGCTGCTCTAAATTGGACAAGTGTGCGCACCAAGCGCGTGTGGGTCAGCCTGAGACCGCGAAAATGGTCCCGCGACATTCTCGTTTGATATCCCAGACTGGTAGTGGGAAAAGAATATAGGAGAGACGGATACCGGGCCAGGCTTGGACTAGGCGTCTGTCCCACTGACTGTGGATCCTGAGACCAGGCCAGGAAGGCCGAGACCGTGACATTGTGACTCCGTCAGGTCCAGATCTGTGGTGTCCTGGCGTTGGTGTTTCGACGGAGGACTTCTAGATGAAGGAGCTAGTCCTGAGTCCATCCTTTGGTGGATTAGGAAATCCGCCTCCCAGATGTGTACACCTGGTATGAGAACAGCTGGCAGTACAGTGTTCCAAGGATTCCCCCTAGGAAAGGATGTGCGAACTTGTCATCGCTTAGAGACTGCAGGTTCCACCCTGGTGGTTGACATATGCCACGGCTGTGACATTGTCTGACTGCATCCTGACATGTTCAGATGCCAGGCGACTGAAAGATTTCAGTACTAGAGATACTGCACGAATGTTCGTAAAGTAAGGAGCATCTTCGAGACAGGGCAAGACTACTGCCATGTGCAATTTGATGGGGGTATATCGCACCCCATCCTGTTTTTGTGCAACACCTGAGCATGGACAATTGCCAAGGCCGGCGATTCAGCTGAGCCAATGGAACTGAATTTCAAGCTGCTACTATGCTGTCTAGGACTCTTATAGCAGCTGTGAAGGATTGAGGAGACCTCTGACGGAGGCTGCGGATTCCTAGATGAAGAATCTGTGCCTTGTCTGGGGAAATTCGACTAGAGCTGTGGTGGTGCAACTAAAGGCGGCCGTGTTCATGCGGCGCTGTGCGTCCAGTATGGCTGAGACTCCATACGTGATGCTGTAGCATGTGGCCGTCAGGAGTACGCAGCGGAGCAGGGACTCCTGGAATGTGTGCGCTGTGCTGCAGCATGTGCCTTGGAATTGCGGTAGACCTGTGGAGGTTGATCCTACCGAATCTTCTTAGCGAGCACGGTGTAAATGCCACTGTGTTCACAGTCCTTGAAAGACATGCATTGCTAAAAGAGTCATCCAGATATGGGAGACTGCTGAATCGTAGTATAGACCTTGCCAACTTCAGGGTGGGAAAAAGCTTTGTATCCATTGTGCTTCAGTCCTTTTTGGCCTCGCCCCACTCCCTGTGCTGACGCTTCGTAGGCCCCGACGTCAGGAAGAGAGCGGGCTTGGCGGGCGGGCAAGCCAGTGCCGTCACGGCTAGGCTGAAGCCAGGGCCTTGCGTAAATCGAGGGGCCCGGGAACGGTAGAGGTCCGGCGCGGAGGTCCAGAGGGAGCCGGAAGTCAGGATCAGCGCTGGCCGAAACCGGAGGCTGCGTCACGATAGTCCAGTCGCCGTTGTCCTGCGCTGCATACAGCGAGCGCTATCCCACCATGAGCATTATCCTATTGGACTCATGAGTTGAGAAGGGACAGATTGCGTGGAAGAATGTTCAGGCCACAATCATACGGGGTCCAGAAGGGGCCCATCCATCGGGTTAATGCGGTTGGGGGTCTGCGATGTCCTGCTTTGAAGTGGGCTGTGCAGAGTGCTCACACTTGTGATCTCAACCCAAGTACCTAATATAGGTATAGTGAGGAAATTGGCAACAGGGCTCGTATTTCTGCGACCCAGAGTTTTGTTTTTGTAGTTTGGGGACGGAGGCCGGCCAGGCCTTGTGCCGTCACAGTTTCAACCCGAGTCCCCAACAGTGGGGAGTCGAGAAAGGAGTATGGTATATAGTAATCTCGGCTACGACCCAGCACCTCCAACAGTGGGGAGCTGAGGAGGGAGTATGCAAGGGTCTTAGATCTCAGAGACCAGTAGCTAAATTACTCGTGCAGTTGCGAATTACGGTGTTTCAGCCTGCGTCTTGTGAGACTTGACAATCATCACCGCCAACCAGACCTCCAGCCCTTTTGGAGAGGACTTGGCAAACGGTCCTGGGACCCTTGCAGTTGTCAGGTAATTGTAGATTACATCAACTTCAGCTGGGCTCTCCAACAATGGAGGGCCGAGGAAAGAACCTGCGAGTTAAGCTCGTAGTAATTCCACCACAACCTAGTTGTCTCAACTGTGTGTGGGAAGGGGTCTGATGGACGAGTATTTTGAGCCGTTTTAATAGTAACTGGGCTCCGCCAACATTGGGGGACAAAGGAATACGCATGTCGGTGGCTCACTGCGACCCAGCTCCCCCCAGGGCAATAAGGTTGGACAACTGTACCAACAGGTACATGCATTTGGCACGGTGTTAGGAAAAACAATACGTGCGGTGGGCCGTGCGCTGATTACTACTGTAGAGGAAGTTACACTGGTCCTCGTAGTATGTTATTGCTCTTTACACGGTGTCCTGAGGGATGGACAAGCTGGAGCAGGAGACATCGCTGCTGGTTGTCTTGCCGTTTTCGTTGGGAGACTGCTGCCCAGCGAAGCTGAGCGCAAGGTATACTCCAGTCGCTGCTTGTGCGCCCTCGCAGTGCTGTGCTTGCTGTACCCCTGCATAGCGGATGCTGAGCCATGGCTGTTGGAGAAGCCAGAGAATGATGGGGGGCAGTGCAGACCGGCCGTACCTATATGGCATGGCAGGCTCTGCTGTATGTCCCTGTTCCTGTTATTGAGGCCGGGAGGAGGGGGCAGGCACTGAGGACTCCTAAAAACAAGGCCCCTGGCTGCACTAGTGTGCCTTGAAGACCACGGCAGGGAGGAAGCACTGTTGGGCTCCCCGTCTTTGAAAAGGGGCCTAGTGCTCGTTGTATCCCCTGCTGGCTGTGCATATGTGCCACTGTGCCAGCAAGGTCGTGGGCACGTGGTTGTCCGCTCACAGTACAGCCGACCTACATGTGTTGTTTATTACATGTGTCAGCTGTTACATGTGTTGTGCACATTGTCTGCACACAGACTAGCCCTTATATGTGGCTACTGTGTGCGGGGCCTCAAGGCTGGCAGCTGCGGTGACAGGAGCAGTGCCCGAATCCCTTAATGGCCACCGCAGCTTAGAGGAGAGGGGTCATCCTCATCCTGTGCCCCCCGGAGACTGGCTGCCTGAGTTGGTTGAGGAAGCAGGGGGCTGGGCGCAGAGAAAAAGAGCGCGTCCTATGTAAAAAATGCGCCCTCTCTGCTCCGGTCCGCCCCCTGCTGTGACGCTGGCAGCGTCATCCTCGTCATCCAGGGGGCGGGCCGGGGGGCGTGGAAAAAGGCGGCGGCTTCGAGCTAGGCCGAAGCCGCGGCCTAAATTAGATTCCTGCGCCCGAAAAGGGCTCCAGAGCGGCGCGGAGGTCCGGGGAGAGGTCCGGAACTGACCCGGACCTCGCCGGACCCCCTGGGCATTATAGCGGCGGCATGGTGGAGCTCCCACAGAGGACCCAGAGCGCTGGGTCCTCTTGCATCCGGCCGCTGTGCAGCCGTGATGCTGGCTGCTGCAGGGGCACAGGCAGTCTGTGCCCCTGATAGTGCTATGACTGCCCCGTAGTTGATCCCCCGGCCCCATCCGGAGAACACAGCAAGCTGCGTCTCCTGGGTATGCTGCAGCAGTCCGTGCTGCAGCCTGTTCCAATGGAGTGAGGCTCCTGGGGTGCTCAGAGGTGCTGCACCTTCTGGCCCTACCTGAGGTGTCTCAACCTAAAGGAACCCCTGAAGGGTGTTTAGGGAGGGATTGCGTCCACCATCAGAGGGCCCCTTCGGAACCTCGACCTCAACCCAGTAACCCCAACAGTGGGGAAATGGGGAGGGAGGACCGTCGTCTCAACCTTAACCCAGCGCCCCAACATTGGGTGGCCGAGGAGGGAGCGGCATGTGGAATAAGGGTCTCAACCTCAACCAGGCACCCCCAACAGTGGTGGGCCGAGGAGGGAGCATGCCGGGAGTCTCACAGAGACCCACTTTTCTTCTTCTTGAATTAAAAAATCCAAAAAGCGAAAAAATTCCATAGGAAATACCTTTAGGTGTGCCTCCTACAAGACACTAAGCAAAAACTGGAGAATCACTTCCTGCTACAGGGTGTATATGCTACAGAGGAGGAGTTTCTAAACTCTTTTGCAGATTCTGCCTAGTGTCGCCTCCTAGTGGACAGCAGCATAACACCCACGGTCTGTGTCCCCCAATGAGGCGAAGGAGAAAGAAAGCTTGATTTTTACACCGCCACCGACACAAAAAGTGCCACACTCACCACTGTAAGGGTGCTCAAGAAAAAAAGTGTGTAATACAGTATATAGAGTACCCTGGCACACTGCGAGGATAGAAGTCAACCTGGAAAAAAATGAAGGAATCTGATTCATAGGTAAAAAAAGACATGTTGTTTATTGGCACACATATTCAGAAACTCGTCCGACATTGTGGCTACTTGAACCTTTGTCAATGATCTGATCACACGGTAGAATTAAACACAACATAAAATACAATCAATTCACAAATTAGACATGAAAAAAACAAAACACATGTTATCTGTTAATCTTCGGACATTGGAATCAAGTAATCACATGCTATTCATGTAGAAGTGATGACAATAAGTGCACATCCGGTCTTGGTGCCAGTGGTTGGTAACATGGTGAACAGAATTAAATTGAGTGGGTAGTCTATGAAGTAAGTACAAGGTGAAGCTATATCTAAGGGAATGTGATCATAAAAATAAAAGGGACCTATAATGTAAAATTAAGGCAGAGGGAAAGGAGTAAAAAAATAGAGATACCTAGTCTGGTGTAGGTAGGCGTACCAAACAGATTCAATATTATAACGAGCTTGGAGCTGGAAAGATCTAGATAAATAGTGAACGTGATAAGTAAAAGGACCACGGAATGAGAGTTGCTACCGTATATCACTATGTAGCATGACTACTTTATATCTCAGAGGATCAGCATATGTGTACATCCATAGTGGTCAACTATGTTGTTCTATGTAATTAAAAGAAAAAACAGATATTGTGCCACACTGCAACTGGAGGAACTTAATACATGGTTTTACTATGTGTGCACTAACCTTAACTGGTTGTGCAACACCCCGCACAACCAGACTGATGGCTTAATGTGGGTCACTGTAGTGACAGGGGCCGATATTCCCTCCTCCCCTGTTACTCCGGGCCTGGTGGTCGGCTCCTTAGTTCCTCCGGAGATGGAGGTGGGCTCCTTCACTCCTCCACCCGAAGAGGCAGAGTCGATGCACTGGCTTCCGTCCCAGCTCCACACTGTGTATCAGTTGATCATTCAAGGGTGGGTCTTTATGATGTACTGCCAGGTCCTGTGGATCTTAGAGCAGCTCACACACGGCACTCCCAACAGGGAGAAAGAGATTGGCAGATAGAAAACAAGCGGTGTCAGAGGTTTGGAGCGCTAAAGAAACCACGGGTTGGTGATTATATTACCAACTAGCTGTGAGCCCGATTCTGAAGAATCGGGAGTCTAGAATCTGGAGAGAGAGAGGGAGAGGGAGAGAGAGAGACAGATAGATAGATAGAGATAGATAAATAGATAGAGATAGATAGATAAATAGACAGATAGAGATAGATAGATAGATAGATAGAGATAGATAGAGATAGATAGATAGATAAATAGATAGAGATAGATAGATAGATAAAGAGATAGATAGAGATAGATAGATAGATAGATAGATAAAGAGATAGATAGATATAGATAGATAGATAAATAGATAGAGATAGATATAGATAGATAGATAAATAGATAGAGATAGATAGATAGATAGAAATAGATACATAGATAGATAGAAAGAAATAGATAGATAGATAGAAATAGATACATAGATACATAGATAGATAGATAGAAATAAATAGATAGAAATAGATAGATAGAAATAGATACATAGATAGAGATAGATAGATAGATAGAAATAGATAGATAGATAGAAATACATAGATAGATAGATACAAATAGATACATAGATAGAGATAGATAGATAGATAGAAATAGATAGATAGATAGAAATAGATAGATAGATAGAAATAGATACATAGATAGATAGATAGAAATAGATAGATAGAAATAGATAGATAGATAGAAATAGATAGAGATAGATAGAAATAGATAGATAGATAGATAGAAATAGATAGACAGAAATACATAGATAGATAGATAGATAGATAGATAGATAGATAGATAGATAGATAGATAGATACATAACAAGAAAAGCTGCACAGCACTTGCAGACCAGTGTGAACTGGTGCAAGCAAAGATGCAGAGTCAAACAACTTGATAAAAATCCTTGCAGCACACAGCTACTCCAATGATGTACAAGTGCTATAAGCCATATGTGTTTGAGGAAAAAATTCAAAAACTTACGTTTTTTCGAAAAACTCAAAAATCTTATCTTTTAATTCTGAAGTTCTTAGTACATACATTGGCCAATGTCTGCTTGCTCATCAACTGCGACAAAGTGACTTCAGGCATGATGAGTCCTATCTGACATCCCTGCCCTCCTTGTCCACCCCCCCCACTTTTCAGTGGGCAGACACCATCTATACCCTCGATCACCTGTAGATTAATGAGGGTGCACATTGGCCAATGTATGTACTAAGAACTTCAGAATTAAAAGATAAGATTTTTGAGTTTTTCGAAAAAACGTAAGTTTTTGAATTTTTTCCTCAAACACATATGGCTTATAGCACTTGTACATCATTGGAGTAGCTGTGTGCTGCAAGGATTTTTATCAAGTTGTTTGACTCTGCATCTTTGCTTGCACCAGTTCACACTGGTCTGCGAGTGCTGTGCAGCTTTTCTTGTTATTTATTATGTGGAGTTGCAGGCTCCTTAGCTGCAATGTGCACCCTCATTAACCTACCTATTTTCGGCCACGGGTCTCGGCTTTCGTCGGCTATCTATCTATGTATCTATTTCTTTGTATCTATCTATCTATCTATTTCTATCTATCTATCTATCTGTTTCTTTCTATCTATCTATCTATCTATGTATCTATTTTTATCTATCTGTCTATCTATCTATCTATCTATTTCTATCTATCTATCTATGTATCTATCTATATATGTATCTATGTATCTATTTCTATGTATCTATTTCTATCTATCTATCTATCTATCTATCTATCTATATATGTATGTATCTATGTATGTATCTATTTCTATCTATCTATTTCTATCTATCTATGTATTTATCTATGTATATCTATCTATCTATCTTTCTATTTCTATCTATCTAGCTATCTGATAGATAGATAGATAGATAGATAGATAGATAGATAGATACATAGATAGATAGAAATAGATAGAATAGATAGATAGATAGAAATAGATACATAGATAGATAGAAATAGATGCATAGATAGATAGATAGAAATAGATAGATAGATAGATAGATAGATAGAAATAGATGCATAGATAGATAGATAGAAGTAGATAGATAGATAGAAATAGATAGATAGATAGATAGAAATAGATAGATAGATAGAAATAGATAGATAGATAGAAAGATATAGATAGATAGAAATAGATAGATAGAAATAGATGCATAGATAGATAGATAGAAATAGATAGATAGATAAATAGATAGATAGAAATAGATAGATAGAAATAGATAGATAAAAATAGATAGATAGATAGAAATCGATAGATAGATAGATAAATAGATAGAGATAGATAGATAAATAGATAGAGATAGATAGATAGATAGAAATAGATAGATAGAAATAGATGCATAGATAGATAGATAGAAATAGATACATAGATAGATAGATAGAAAGAAATAGATACATAGATAGATAGATAAATAGATAGAGATAGATAGATAGATAAATAGATAGAGATAGATAGATAGATACATAGTATAGATAGATAGATAGATAGATAGATAGATAGATAGATAAAAATAGATAGATAGATAGAAAGAAAGAAAGAGATACATAGATAGGTAGCCGACGAAAGCCGAGACCCGTGGCCGAAAATAGAACCAAGGGTCCACACAGCGACCAATCAGAATAGCGCCTCACTTCCCATAGAGAATAATAGCGGTGTTTCACGCGAACTATAGCCGGGCCCTTGGTTCTATTTTCGGCCACGGGTCTCGGCTTTCGTCGGTCGTCGCCAGGGCGGGAGACACGCAATCGCTTCGACTCGAGTCTCGAAGTCGAGTCGATTCGAGACTCGCAATCGCTTCGCAGCCATTGCGAGTCTCCCGCCCCGGCGACGACCGACGAAAGCCGAGACCCGTTGGACGGGGCCGGAGACTTGCAATGGCCGCTTCGCGGCCATTGCTCGCGCTCAGGCAACGGCTCGCAATGGCCGCTAAGCAGCCAATGCTTCGTGTGTAGCGTGGCTGCCTTGTGGCAGCCACGTCCACGATGACGGAAGTAGCGCCGAAAATGACAGAAGTGCGCTACGGCAATTATATATTAGATAATTTATTGCACGAACAGCAGGGGTCCAGTATGCCACAACGCGTTTCGACGCACAGATGCGTCTTTCTCAAGTGGATGAGGGATCCCTGATTACCTCTTTCTTATAAACCTACCCCCCACCCCAGATTGGATAATGGTTGTGACGACAGATTACAAAAACTTGTTACTAGTAACTATTTCACTGCTGCCCATTATATATCTATATATAAAAACACATAATAATCCAAAACATACAAGAATCACAATCAAGAGCCTGATAAAAACTTATTACAATGGCATGTAATACTATATATATAAAAAACAGTCATAATAAAACCATAGAAATGAAATCATAGGGGATCATGTACCTAATCTTTTGACACCTATACTAATATATCTGGTTTCACTGTCCACATTATACCAAGGAAAAAAGGTTTTTTGTTTTTTTTTGTGACGAGTTTTTTGACAAGTTTTTTGGCAACTTTTTTTATATATCTTTTGGCAAGTTTTTTGGCAAGTTTTATTGGCAAGTTTTTTTGACATGTTTTTTGACAAGTTTTTTGGCACGTTTTTTTGACAAGTTTTTGGCAAGTTTTTTTGACATGTTTTTTTGACAAATTATTTACAAATGTTTTTAAAAAGTTTTTTGACAAGTTTTTTTTCCAAAAATTCCCTTAACATACAATAAAATTCCTTAACAACAATACAAACAAAAAGGAAATGAAATCATAAGGAATCACATATTTACTCTTTTTGACACCTATGCTGGTGTAAATGATTTCATTATCTCTATTGTAACAGGGAAGAAATATGTTTTTAACAAATTTTTAACAAGTTTTTTCCAGAGTCAGATTTAACCCCTCTGGAGAAAGAGTTCCTAATTTATAAATCCAAAAAGATTCCTTTCTACATAACCTATCAAATTTGTTATTGGATTTTTCGTCTATTTGGTCTATTATAGTTAGACGCAGGCTAGAAGGGTCTCTGTTGTGTATCTGTGCATAGTGTCTGAAGACACTATGCGACATATACCAGTTTTTTATATTGGACCGGTGTTTGTTTAATCTGGCCTGCATGGTCTGTATAGTCCTCCCTACGTATTGATGCCCACATGGGCATTCAAGGAGGTATACCACGAATTGAGACCGGCAATCCAAAGTTTGACTACTATTAAAAATTTGCTTAGTCGTATTAGAAAAAAAAAATAAATAAATAAAAGTTCTTCTTCCATGCGTTATAATATTGCAACATTTACACCAGCTCGATTCACATTTAAAACAACCTGGTTCTTTTTTAGGGTTAATTTTTCCATTATGGATACTCTTGTTGCATTCCATCTCTCTTATTTCTGATCTACTTTTAACTCTGCTAGGAGCAATCATTGCCTGAAGGTTCCTTCCCCTTCTAAAAATTATTTTAGCGGCATCTGTGATGTAATTCGACAGTATCGGATCTCCTTTAAGGATAAACCAATATTTACTCATAAGTTGGTATATAATTTTATATGAATGACAAAAAGTGGTAATTAGATTGCAGCAATAACCATCATTTACAAGAGAAGTTATGTTGTTAATACTCTTCTTTTTATTGGTTCTATTGTCCTCCAACTTCTTTAAGCAACTTTGTTGGGTGTATTGTTTAGATCTTCTGTATGCGTCGCCTAACAATTTACTTGGGTATCCTTTTTCTGTAAACCGTCTTTTCAATATTTTAGCCTCCTGGATGTAATCGCTATTATGGGTACAGTTTTTCCTTATCCTCCAATATTGACCATAGGGGATATTTCGGATCCAATTGGGCAAATGGCTACTAGTAAAGTTCAGGTAACTATTCACGACCACTTCCTTAAAATGGGTGGACGTGCTTAGCTTCCCTTGTTCGTCTATTTTAATTTGGAGGTCAAGGAATTGAATATCGGTGTCAGAAATGTTCATGGTGAATTTTAACCCCCAATTATTCTGATTGAGATCATTTACAAAGGATAACGCTTCTTCTTTTGTCCTCAACCAAAGGAATATTAAATCCTCTATATATCTTCTAAAAAACTTTATATGTTTGAGTCCTAATGGGGACTGTGCGATGGACACCGATTCGAAGGCCCCCATGTAGAGACCTGCATAACTTGGGGCGAATCTAGTGCCCATCGCACAGACTCTGACCTGTCTATAAAGGGTTTCTTGAAATGAAAAAATATTATTGGTCAGTATGAAACTAATTCCCAACTTGATGAAGTCTTTCTGAGCTTCTTTCATTTCTTTATCGTCAGATAAATACTTATCAATGGCCCTCACCCCCAAATCATGGGGAATGTTCGAATAGAGGGAACTAACATGCATTGTCAGCAAAAGGGAGCCTGCTTGGGGGGAGATCTCAGATAATAGGCTGATCAACTGTGATGAGTCTTTCAGATAAGAGGTTAATAGTGAGTTATATTTCTGTAAATAAAGATCTATGTAGTGTGATAGATTGCTGGTAAGGGCATCTACTCCCGAAATTATAGGGCAACCGGTGGGATCTATTTTGTCCTTATGTATTTTAGGTAGAAAATAAAAATAAGGTACCGTATATACTCGTGTATAAGCCGACCCGTGTATAAGCCGACCCCCCTACTTTTGCCCCCAAAAACTGGGAAAACTTATTGACTCGCGTATAAGCCGAGGGTGGACTCCAGCACAGGTATACAACCCCCAGCAGTGAGGTATACAGCAGCCTCCCCAGTGGTAGTATACAGCAGCAGCCCCAGTGGTATATACAGCAGCAGCCCCAGTGGTAGTATACAGCAGCCCCAGAGGTATCTGCAGCCCCAGAGGTATATACAGCCCCAGAGGTATATGCAGCCCCATATGCAGCCCCAGAGGTATATACAGCCCCAGAGGTATATACAGCCCCAGAGGTATATGCAGCCCCATATGCAGCCCCAGAGGTATATACAGCCCTAGAGGTATATGCAACCCCAGAGGTATATACAGCCCCATATGCAGCCCCAGGAGGTATATGCAGCCCCATATGCAGTCCCAGAGGTATATACAGCCCCATATGCAGCCCCAGGAGGTATATGCAGCCCCATAAACAGCCCCAGAGGTATATACAGCCCCATATGCAGCCCCAGAGGTATATACAGCCCCAGAGGTATATGCAGCCCCATATGCAGCCCCAGAGGTATATACAGCCCCATATGCAGCCCCAGGAGGTATACGCAGCCCCATATGCAGCCCCAGAGGTATATACAGCCCCATATGCAGCCCGAGGAGGTATATGCAGCCCCATAAACAGCCCCAGAGGTATATACAGCCCCAGAGGTATATACAGCCCCAGAGGTATATGCAGCCCCATATGCAGCCCCAGAGGTATATACAGCCCCATATGCAGCCCCAGGAGGTATATGCAGCCCCATAAACAGCCCCAGAGGTATATGCAGCCCCATATGCAGCCCCAGAGGTATTTACAGCCCCATATGCAGCCCCAGGAGGTATATGCAGCCCCATATGCAGCCCCAGAGGTATATGCAGCCCCATATGCAGCCCCAGAGGTATATACAGCCCCATATGCAGCCCCAGAGGTATATGCAGCCCCAGAGGTATATACAGCCCCAGAGGTATATACAGCCCCAGAGGTATATGCAGACCCTTATGAAGCCCCAGAGGTATGTACAGCCCCATATGCAGCCCCAGGAGGTATATGCAGCCCCATATACAGCCCCAGAGGTATATGCAGCCCCAGGAGGTATATGCAGCCCCATAAACAGCCCCAGAGGTATATACAGCCCTATATGCAGCCCCAGAGGTATATACAGCCCCAGAGGTATATGCAGCCCCATATGCAGCCCCAGAGGTATATACAGCCCCATATGCAGCCCCAGGAGATATATGCAGCCCCATAAACAGCCTCAGAGGTATATGCAGCCCCATATGCAGCCCCAGAGGTATATACAGCCCCAGAGGTATATGCAGCCCTATATGCAGCCCCAGAGGTATATACAGCCCCATATGCAGCCCCAGGAGGTATATGCAGCCCCATATGCAGCCCCAGAGGTATATGCAGCCCCATATGCAGCCCCAGGAGGTATATGCAGCCCCAGGAGGTATATGCAGCCCCAGGAGGTATATGCAGCCCAAGGAGGTATATGCAGCCCCAGGAGGTATATGCTGCCCACCCCCATCTATATACAGGCCCCCCCCGCCGCAATCCTGTAAAGGAAGAGATTAGTATACTTATCCCTCCGCTGTCCCGCCGCCGCCATCACGCTCCTCCATCTTCATCCAGCGTCTTCTGTCTTCTTTCAGCTTCCTCCTCTGTCGCGCCGGCAATGACGTCACAACTAAAAAGTTGCCAAAAAACTTGTCAAAAAACTCGTCACAAAAAAAAAAAATAAATAAACCTTTTTGCCTTGGTATAATGTGGACAGTGAAACCAGATATATTAGTATAGGTGCCAAAAGATTAGGTACATGATCCCCTATGATTTCATTTTTATGGTTTTATTATAACTGTTTTTTATATATATAGTATTACATGCCATTGTAATAAGTTTTTATCAGGCTCTCGATTGTGATTCTTGTATGTTTTGGATTATTATGTGTTTTTATATATCTATTATATAATCACGAATGGGATTTTTGCCCCTTTTGAGTCCGCTCACGCTGCGAGTCAATGTCGTCATGCGGATACGCCCGAAGCATTGGCTGCGCAGCGGCCATTGCGAGCAGTTCTAAGGCGACTCGCTATGCCCGCGCAGCGGGCATGGCGAGTCGCCTTAGCAGCGCGAAGCATTGGCCGCGAAGCGGCCATTGCGAGTCAGAGACTCGCTCTGCTAGAATCCCGATGCATCTGCATCGGGCACCCAGCTAGTAGATATATAATGGGCAGCAGTGAAATAGTTACTAGTAACAAGTTTTTGTAATCTGTCGTCACAACCATTATCCAATCTGGGGTGGGGGGTAGATTTATAAGAAAGAGGTAATCAGGGATCCCTCATCCACTTGAGAAAGACGCATCTGTGCGTCGAAATGCGTTGTGGCATACTGGACCCCTGCTGTTCGTGCAATAAATTATTGGTAATATAATCACCAACCCGTGGTTTCTTTAGCACTCCAAACCTCTGACACTGCTTGTTTTCTATCTTGCCAAACTATGTTGTTCTGTCTGGTACAACCAAAAAGGACTAGGAATAGTCTTAAGGTACCGTCACACGCGGCAATATTGCTAGGCAATTTCAATGGCAATTTGCTGGTTGCAGTGAAATCATGGACACATTGTTCTATTTTGTTGCCATGTACAAATGGAACAATGTGTCCATGATTTCACTGCAACCAGCAAATTGCCAGTGAAATTGAAAGCAATATTGCCGCGTGTGACGGTACCTTTAGGGGTGCAGGCACACTAGTATCAAACTCGCACGAGTGCAATGCAAGAAAAACTTATATTGCACTCGGACCAATATTAAACAATTAGTCAGGTCATATTGTTACTTTTTTCATCCACTGAAGTTGAATTTCGAGTCAAATCGCAGCATGCTGCAAATGTATGCGAGTTTCACATGAGAGAGGCGAATGAAAGTCTATGGGTGCAAGAAAAAAATCGAACAGAAACAGCACACTGAGAGTTTGTAACATGGGCTTTACCATGCTGGTAAAAGATAGATAGATAAGATAGATAGATAGATAGATAGATAGATAGATAGATAGATAGATAGATAGATAGATAGATAGATAGATAGATAGATAAAACAGAAAAAGACTTCACAGCACTCATAATGTGAACTGGTGACCACAGGAACACTGGGTCAAACAACTAGAAAAAAATTCTCTGCAGCACTCAGGAACTACCAATGATGCCCATATGCTAACAAGCAGTACATATTTGAGGAAAAAAAATTAAAACTTATGTTTTTTTCAAAAAACTCAAAAATCTTATTTTTTTATTTTCTTGGGGTTCTTGGTACGCACATTGGCCAATGTCCGTTTGCTTATCAATCGCAACAAGGTGACCCCAGGTCTGATGAGTCCTAACGCTGACATCCCTGTTCCCCTTTTCCTCCCTACCCCACTCTCAAGTGGGAGGACACCATCTCAACCTCAGACGACCTGTGGGTGATGAGGGTGCAAATTGCAGACTTGGAGCCAGATACTGATAGGGAGGAAAAGATAGATAGATAGATAGATAGATAGATAGATAGATAGATAGATAGATAGATAGATGGAATAGTTAGATCAGACTTTCCAGTCTCCCACGGCTACTTCAGGGGTTGCCTATTAAATTGCTTGCATATTGACTGCACTGTCAGGCAAACAGCCAATCACAGACGCTCACACTCTGTGACAGCCTCTGTGATTGGCTGTTGTTAGTAAGACTGCATTTCCTCAATGTGGACAGTGATTCTGCTTGGTTGTCATAATCATTAGTCTATGGCAACCAACCTGCCATCATAGGGTGGTAAGTAAGTGAATAAATAAAAAATAAATGCATGGATTCTCACAATATTTTTTTAGTCTAGCCCAATAAAAGTGGACAGCTGTGAGCTGCCACCCTCAGCTGACTAATTTTACCTTGGCTGGGAAAAAAAGGGCTCCACCCTATTTTTAATTGCTAGCCAAGGTAAAACTAGGCAGCTGAGGGCTGGTATTCCCAGCGGGGGTGAGGGCCCATTGTTTTTGGGCCCCCCAATGCTAAAGAATAGCATTCCACAGCTGCCTCTGAATATGGCACATTTATAAGAGGCGCCATTTCCAGGCGCTTTATCAGGCTCTTCCAGCTGCCCTGGTGGGTAATAAGTGGTTATTACCAACTTTGTTTTACCAGCTGGTATTAAGCCCCAAGATTTTTACTGTTATGCCAAATTAGACCCCGCCATTAATAATCTCCAATAAAGGGATAAAAAAGACACAACAGAAATTTTTTTTAAAATAAAAACACAGAGACACTTACAGATGCCATCTTTATTACTCCCTCCCTACCATTATACAATCCTAGTCTTCTCTGTTTTCGCTCTTCTTCAACAGATGCTGGTATTTGGGATCACTGCAGTTCACTCCCTGCTTACCAGTGCTGCTATCACCGTGGCCTCTGAAATGTCATTAATCATCCCTGATTTTGATCTTTTTACTTTTTATTTCTATGTTGCGATAGTTTGGCCCATTATGGTCTTACATAATATATATATATATATATATATATATATATATACTAGCTGTACTACCCGGCTACGCCCAGGTTAATAAGTAACTGCTGTTAGCTATGACAAAATAGAATTTGAATATGTCATATTAATGACCTGCAGGAAAATAGAAGCTGAGCTGTGATTGGTTGCTATAGGCAGCCTAATAAATCTCCAGCCAACAGTAAACCCTCCCCCCGGTCGGGCAGTATATGTTACCTCACCCATACACATAATAGACAGCTCATGTGACTGACATCTGTCTTAATTCCCTATATGGCACATGTGTTGCACATTGGCTGTTTTTAAAGTTTATGTTTGGAAATTAAAGATAGCACACATATGAGGCGAGTTGTGTGAGGCGATTTGTGCACATCTGTGTCTGTCTGTGTGGTGTGTGTGTCCCTCGGGTGTGTGTGTGTGTGTCTGTGGGGTGAATGCATGTGTCCCTATAGGGTGTGTATGTGTGTCCCTGTGGGGGGGGGTCTGTGTGGTGTGTGTGTCTCTGTGTTGTGTGTGTCTCTTTGTGGTGTGTGTGTGTCCCTGAAGGGTGAGTGCATGTATCCCTATAGGGAGTGTATGTGTATGTGTCCCTGTTGGGGGGGTCTGTGTGGTGTTTGTGTCTCTTTGTGGTGTGTGTGTGTCCCTGTGGGGGGGTGTCTGTGTGGTGTGTGTCTCTGTGTTGTATGTGTCTCTTTGTGGTGTGCGTGTGTGTTCGGGTGCGTGGTGATTATCCAATGTTGGGGCTGCACCTTAGCGACTATACACTTGCTGTTACTATTTGTGTGCGTGTGGTGTGTATACATGTTCCCGTGCGTGGTGAATATTCCATGTTGGGGCCCCACCTTAGTGACTATATGCTGGTATATGCTGTTAGTCTTTGGTGCGGTCATTAAGCCCCTCTATTCACAACTGTCAACTGGTAGCTGTCACTTTTTCCCCATTATGTAGATAGGGGCAAAATTATTTGGTGAATTGGAACGCGCGGGGTTAAAATTTCGCCTCACAACATAGCCTATAATGCTGTCGGGGTCCAGACGTGTGGCTGTAGCTGGCAGCTGTCGATTTTTCTTCAACACTTTTCCTTTCACTTTTTCTCCATTATGTAGATAGGGGCAAAATTGTTTGGGGAATTGTAACGCGCGGGGCTAAGATTTCGCCTCACAACATAGCCTATGACGCTCTTGGGGTCCAGACGTGTGACTGTACAAAATTTTGTGGCTGTAGTTGTGACGGTGTAGATGCCAATCCCGGATATACATACATACATACACACATTCAGCTTTATATATTAGACTGGCTGTAGTACCCGTCTACGCCCGGGTTAATAAATAACTGCTGTTAGCTATAACAAAATAGAATTTGAATATGTTATATAAATGACCTGTAGGAAAATTTAAGCTGTGCTGTGATTGGTTGCTATAGACAGCCTGATAAATCTCCAGCCAACAGTAAACCCTCCCCCCGGCCGGGCAGTATATGTTACCTCACACATACACATAATAGACAGCTCATGTGACTGACATCTGCCTTAATTCCCTATATGTCACATGTGTTGCACATTGGCTGTTTTTAATCAGATGTTTATTTTTGGAAATTAAACATACCAGACGTATGAGGCGAGTTGTGTGAGGCGATTTGTGCACATCTGTGTCTGTCTGTGTGGTGTATGTGTCTCTGGGGTGTGTGTCCCTGGGGTGTGTGTGTGTCCCAGTGGTGTGTGTGTGTCCCTGTGGGGGGGTCACTGGGGTGTGTGTCCTTTTGGGGAGAGGGGTGTCCCTGTGGTGTGTGTCCTTGTGGGGGAGGGGTGTCTCTATGGTGTGTGTCCATCTCTATGGGGTCTGTGTGTTCTTGTGGAGTGTGTGTGTGTGTCTCTGTGTCCCTGTGGGGTGTGTATGTTTGTATGTCCCTGTGGTGTGTGTGTCCCAGTGGGGTGAGTGCATGTGTCCCTATAGGGTGTGTATGTGTGTGTGTCCCTGTGGGGGGGTGTCTGTGAGGTGTGTGTCTCTGTGTTGTGTGTGTCTCTTTGTGGTGTGTGTTTGTGTTCGGGTACGTGGTGAGTATAAAATTTTGGGGCCCCACCTTAGCTGTTATTCTTTGTGTGCATGTGGTGTGTATACATGTCCCTGAGCGTGGTGAATATTCCATGTCAGGGCCCCACCTTAGTGACTATATGCTGGTATATGCTGTTAGTCTTTGGTGCCGTCATTAAGCCCCTCTCATTCACAACTGTCAACTGGTAACTGTCACTTTCTCTCTATTATGTAGATAGGGCCAAAATTGTTTGGTGAATTGGAATGCGTGGGGTTAAAATTTTGCCTCACAACATAGCCTATGACGCTCCCGGGGTCCAGATGTGTGACTGTGCAAAATTTTGTGGCTGTAGCTGGCAGCTGTCGATTTTCCCCCCACCCTTTTCCTTTTACTTTTTCCCCATTATGTAGATAGGGCCAAAATTGTTCGGTGAACTGGAACACGCAGGGTTAAAATTTTGCCTCACAACATAGCCTATGACGCTCCCGGGGTCCAGACGTGTGACTGTGCAAAATTTTGTCGCTGTAGCTGACTGCTGTCGATTTTCCTCCCACCCTTTTCCTTTTACTTTTTCCCCATTATGTAGATAGGCCCAAAATTGTTTGGTGAACTGGAAAGCGCAGGGTTAAAATTTCGCCTCACAACATAGCCTATGACGCTCTCGCAGTCCAGATGTGTGACTGTGCAAAATTTTGTGGCTGTAGTTGCGACGGTGTAGATGCCAATCCTGGATATACATACATACATACACACATTCAGCTTTATATATTAGATATATACTAGATGGTGGCCCGATTCTAATGCATAGGGTATTCTAGAATATGTATTCTACTAGCTGGGTGCCCAATGCAGATGCATCGGGATTCTAGCAGAGCGAGTCTCTGACTCGCAATGGCCGCTTCGTGGCCAATGCTTTGCGCTGCTAAGGCGACTCGCCATGCCCCTGCGCGGGCATAGCGAGTCGCCTTAGAACTACTCGCAATGGCCGCTGCGCGGCCAATGCTTCGGGCGTATCCACATGACGACACTGACTCGCAGCGTGAGCGGACTCAAAAGGGGCAAAAAACCCATTCGTGATTATATAATAGATATTATTATATATTCTGTATTATGTATTCTATATTATTATATATTCTAGAATATGTATTCAAGGACACTAAGGACAAAATCTGCAAGGAATTTGTATGTCCTCCCTGTGTTCGTGTGGGTTTCCTCCGGGCACTCCAGTTTCCTCCCACATTGTAAAGACATACTGATAGGATATTTAGATTGTGAGCTCCAAGAGAGACAGCATTACTGATGTATGTAAAGTGCTATGGAATTAATAGCTCTATATAAATGAATAAATATTATTATTATTATTATATTATTATTATGTACTGTATGTAGTTTATTTATGAAGATTTAACAACAATGCAAAGCGAAGCTGGGTTTAAATTCTGCGCTATTATTGCTTATTGCTGGCAACCGGCTGGGCACAACCAATCAGTGAAGCGTGTTTGAAATCCCGCGCCAATTTGCGGGCAGACTGTCCCTGTTGTTGATTGGTTGTGGTCGGCTGGCCTGACCAATCAGCGACGCAGGATTTGCGTTACAGACAAACAGACAGAAGTAGACAATTATATAGTAGATACCTACAGCAGTACCGGTGTGCAGTGGTGCCGGAATCCAGGAGGGGACAGTGGTGTGTGGGGTCAGGAGGGGGCAGGGGGACAGCGACTGGGTACGGGCAGGAGAGGGCCGGGTAAGAGCAGCCGGGTGCGGGCAGGGGGGCCGGGGTACAATGGCCGAGTGCGGGCAGGAGGGGGCCAGGGGGACAGTGACCGGGTGCGGGCAGGAGGGGGCCAGGGAACAGCGGCCAAGTGCGGGCAGGAGGGGGTGGGGGGCCCCTTCTGCCCGCACCCGGCTGCTGTTCCCCGACCCCTCCTGCCTGCAGCAGAGTGCTTAGCAGAGTAAACGGTGGCTCAGTGGTTAGCATAGTTTACGGTGGCTCAGTGGTTAGCAGAGTACATGCGGGCTCAGTGGTTAGCAGACTTTACGGCGGCTCAGTGGTTAGCAGAGTATACGGTGGCTCAGTGGTTAGCAGAGTATACGGTGGCTCAGTGGTTAGCACAGTATACGCTGGCTCAGTAGTTAACACTGTATATGGAGCCTCAGTGGTTAGCACTCTATGGTGGCTCAGTGGTTGGCACTGTATATGGTGGCTCAATAATTAGAACAGTGATGTGGCTCAGTGGTTAGCACTGTATACGGTGACTCAGTCGTTAGCACTTTATATGGTGACTCAGTGATTAGCACTCTATGGTGGCTCAGTGGTTGGCACTGTATATGGTGGCTCAGTGGTTGGCACTGTATATTGTGGCTCAGTAGTTAGCACTGTATATAGTGGCTCAGTGGTTAGCACAATATGGTGGCTCAGTGGTTAGCACTGTATATGGTGGCTCAGTGGTTAGCACTGTATATGGTGGCTCAGTGGTTGGCACTGTATATGGTGGCTCAGTGGTTAGCACAGTATGGTGGCTCAGTGGTTAGCACTGTATATGGTGGCTCAGTGGTTAGCACTGTATATGGTGGCTCAGTGGCTAGCACTGTACGGTGGCTCAGTGGTTAGCACAGTATGGTGGCCCAGTGGTTAGCACAGTATGGTGGCTCAGGCTCAGTGGTTAGCACTATATATGGTGGCTCAGTGGTTAGCACAGTATATGGTCGCTCAGTGGTTTGCACAGTACGGTGGCTCAGTAGTTTGCACAGTATGATGACTCGGTGGTTAACACAGAACGGTGGCTCAATGGTCAGCACAGTAAGGTGGCTCAGTGGTTAGCACTGCACGGTGGCTCAGCGGTCAGCGCAGGATGGAGGCTAAGTGGTCAGCGCAGGATGGAGGCCGAGTGGTCAGCGCAGGATGGAGGCCGAGTGGTCAGCGCAGGATGGAGGTCGAGTGGTCAGCACAGGATGGAGGCTCAGTAGTCAGCACAGGATGGAGGCTTGGTAGTCAGCACAGTATGAAGGCTCGGTGGTCAGCACAGGATGGAGGCTCAGTGGTCAGCAGAGGATGGAGGCTTAGTGGTCAGCAGAGGATGGAGGCTGAGTGGTCAGCGCAGGATGGAGGCAGAGTGGTCAGTGCTGGATGGAGGCTCGGTGGGTTAAAATTTCGCCTCACAACATAGCCTATGACGCTCTCGCAGTCCAGATGTGTGACTGTGCAAAATTTTGTGGCTGTAGTTGCGACGGTGTAGATGCCAATCCTGGATATACATACATACATACACACATACACACATTCAGCTTTATATATTAGATATATACTAGATGGTGGCCCGATTCTAATGCATCGGGTATTCTAGAATATGTATTCTATATTATTATATATTCTGTATTATGTATTCTATATTATTATATATTCTGGAATATGTATTCAAGGACACTAAGGACAAAATCTGCAAGGAATTTGTATGTTCTCGCTGTGTTTGTGTGGGTTTCCTCCGGGCACTCCAGTTTCCTCCCACATTGTAAAGACATACTGATAGGATATTTAGATTGTGAGCTCCAAGAGAGACAGCATTACTGATGTATGTAAAGTGCTATGGAATTAATAGCTCTATATAAATGAATAAATATTATTATTATTATTATTATATTATTATTATGTACTGTATGTAGTTTATTTATGAAGATTTAACAACAATGCAAAGCGAAGCTGGGTTTAAATCCTGCGCTATTATTGCTGATTGCTGGCAACCGGCCGGGCACAACCAATCAGTGAAGCGTGTTTGAAATCCCGCGCCAATTTGCGGGCAGACTGTCCCTGTTGTTGATTGGTTGTGGTCGGCTGGCCTGACCAATCAGCGACGCAGGATTTGCGTTACAGACAAACAGACAGAAGTAGACAATTATATAGTAGATACCTACAGCAGTACCGGTGTGCAGTGGTGCCGGAATCCAGGAGGGGACAGTGGGTGGGTGGGGTCAGAAGGGGGCCGGGGGACAGCGACTGGGTGCGGGCAGGAGGGGGCCGGATAAGAGCAGCCGGGTGCGGGCAGGAGGGGCCAGGGAAGAGCAGCCGGGTGCGAGCAGGAGGGGGCCGGGGTACAATGGCCGAGTGCGGGCAGGAGGGGGCCAGGAGGACAGTGACCGGGTGCGGGCAGGAGGGGGCCAGGGGGACAGTGACCGGGTGCGGGCAGGAGGGGGCAAGGGAACAGTGGCCGAGTGCGGGCAGGAGGGGGTGGGGGGCCCCTTCTGCCTGCACCCGGCTGCTGTTCCCCGGCCCCCTCCTGCCTGCAGCAGAGTGCTTAGCAGAGTAAACGGTGGCTCAGTGGTTAGCAGAGTTTACGGCGGCTCCGTGGTTAGCAGAGTACATGCGGGCTCAGTGGTTAGCAGACTTTACGGCGGCTCAGTGGTTAGCAGAGTATACGGTGGCTCAGTGGTTAGCAGAGTATACGGTGGCTCAGTGGTTAGCACAGTATACGCTGGCTCAGTAGTTAACACTGTATACGGAGCCTCAGTGGTTAGCACTCTATGGTGGCTCAGTGGTTGGCACTGTATATGGTGGCTCAATAATTAGAACAGTGATGTGGCTCAGTGGTTAGCACTGTATACGGTGACTCAGTCGTTAGCACTTTATATGGTGACTCAGTGATTAGCACTCTATGGTGGCTCAGTGGTTGGCACTGTATATGGTGGCTCAGTGGTTGGCACTGTATATTGTGGCTCAGTAGTTAGCACTGTATATAGTGGCTCAGTGGTTAGCACAATATGGTGGCTCAGTGGTTATCACTGTATATGGTGGCTCAGTGGTTAGCACTGTATATGGTGGCTCAGTGGTTGGCACTGTATATGGTGGCTCAGTGGATAGCACAGTATGGTGGCTCAGTGGTTAGCACTGTATATGGTGGCTCAGTGGCTAGCACTGTACGGTGGCTCAGTGGTTAGCACAGTATGGTGGCCCAGTGGTTAGCACAGTATGGTGGCTCAGTGGTTAGCACTATATATGGTGGCTCAGTGGTTAGCACAGTATATGGTCGCTCAGTGGTTTGCACAGTACGGTGGCTCAGTCGTTTGCACAGTACGATGACTCGGTGGTTAGCACAGAACGGTGGCTCAATGGTCAGCACAGTAAAGTGGCTTAGTGGTTAGCACTGTACGGTGGCTCAGCAGTCAGCACAGGATGGAGGCCAAGTGGTCAGCGCAGGATGGAGGCCGAGTGGTCAGCGCAGGATGGAGGCCGAGTGGTCAGCGCAGGATGGAGGTCGAGTGGTCAGCACAGGATGGAGGCCGAGTGGTCAGCACAGGATGGAGGCTCGGTAGTCAGCACAGGATGAAGGCTTAGTGGTCAGCAGAGGATGGAGGCTGAGTGGTCAGCGCAGGATGGAGGCAGAGTGGTCAGTGCTGGATGGAGGCTCGGTGGTTAGCACAGGATGGAGGCTCGGTGGTCAGCACAGGATGGAGGCTCAGTGGTCAGCAGAGGATGGAGGGCCAGTGGTCAGCAGTGGATTGAGGCAGAGTGGTCAGCAGAGGATGGAGGCTCAGTGGTCAGTAGAGGATGGAGGCTTAGTGGTCAGCGCAGGATGGAGGGCCAGTGGTCAGCGCAGGATGGAGGGCCAGTGGTCAGCACATGTCCATCCCCCCTCCCGTCTGCTCCGGTCTCACCCACACTCGGTGGTTCCATCACCGCCGGAAGCTAAAGCAGGTAATAAGCGATCATGTGATAGGCGGGCTGAAGTGACATGCACAGAGCCTGTCACATGACCGCTCATTACCTGCTGTAGCTTCCGGTGGCAATCTAAACACCGGGTGCGGGTGAGACCGGAACAGCGGGGAGCCGGAGGGGAATGGAGCGAGGGGGTGGGGAATGGAGCCGGGGGGGAAATGGAGCGAGGGGCTGGAAGTGGAGTGAGGGGGGAAATGGAGCGGTGGGTGACAGTGGAGGGCAAGAGGGGGCCAGAGGTGGGTGCACCCGCTCCAGCAGGAGGAGGCTGACAGGGCGGTGTCTGTGAGGCCAAAATTGCGAGTCGCTGATCGGATCACGGCCGCGGTGCGCATACACTGCGCTCATTGATTGCCGCGGCCGGAGGCGACCAATGAGCGCTGGCGCGCGATTTCGGCCTCAGACGGAAGTGGCCACAAGAAAATGATATGACAAAGAAGGTAATATGGTTGCACCACTCTGTAATTGTCATCGGAAGCAGGTTATTTGAATGGGAACCTCACCTGTGCTTGTTGTGCTGTCTGCACAACAAGAATTAGTGCATTGATGTTTATCTCCCTGTGTCCTCGGCTAATGAGCGGCTGTGGATGATGAAGATTTTGCTGCGTCCTTAATCCCAGCACCTCACATGTGAGTCGTCACGTGGTGGGTCCGTGGGCGTGTTCAGGACGTCATCCAAGGTCCTATTGCCCGGAGCTGCTCCATACCTCACTCCGCGTAGCGGAGGAACGAGTGTATTTCAAAAGAGTAATAGGTATTTGTATGAGCACTGGGGAATCAACCGGCACCAAGGCTATTATGAATAGTTACCTCTCGGCTTTATTTGTACAATAAAAAGGCAGGGTCCTTTAGGCCACAACGCGTTTCTACGCTCTCGAAGCGTCTTCCTCAAGTGGAATTAAGGACCCATATGACATTTCTCTTTATATAGTGAACATACACCAATTAACAACAGGGGAGAGGGAATGGCAAAACATGAGGGAACATCTAAAAACATGACAGGAGCATATGAAAAACTGGAATGAACTGCATAAGATATTGTTTGCCACAATTTAAATCTATGTACATATGGCATATATCATACTCCTCTTTCCTCTCTTTTCTTGTATATAAAAAAACAAAAACATATAAAAATGCATCTAAAAATGCATATAAAGATAAAAGTAAACATTAGCGGAGGTATTATAAAAGTCAATTGCATTAAAAAACAATTACAATAATGTAAAAAAAACAAAAAAAAAAACAAATTTAAAACATATATGAAGCTAAAAGGTTTTTGTTAGCACATAATACTATTATAATTTATATGCTACATGTTATATATTATATATTATTCTCTAGTGAAATGTTCAAACCTTCTGGTATTAAAGTACCTATTCTAAAAATCATGTAAGATTCTCTTCTATTCAGGCTGCTGATTCTGTCTAATATATTCTCTCCTATTCTATCTATTATTACCAACTAGTAAAAAGGCCCGATGCAATTGCATCGGGAGCAGGGTGAAATGAATTGTGTGTATACAGGCGGGTCAGTGGGTAGCAGAGTATACAGGGGGCTCTGTGGGTAGCAGAGTATACAGGCGGGTCAGTGGGTAGCAGAGTATACAGTGGGCTCTGTGGGTAGCAGAGTACACAGGTGGGTCTGTGGGTAGTGGAGTATACAGGCGTGTGTGGTGGTGGTGGCAGAGTATACAGGTGTGTGTGGTGGTGGTGGCAGAGTATACAGGTGTCTGTGGTGGCATAGTATACAGGCATCTGTGTGGTGGCAGAGTATACAGGTGTCTGTGGTGGTGGCGGCAGAGTATACAGGCGGGTGTGGTGGTGGCGGCAGAGTATACAGGCGTCTGTGGTGGTGGCAGAGTATACAGGCGTCTGTGGTGGTGGCAGAGTGTACAGGTGTCTGTGGTGGTGGCAGAGTATACAGGCATCTGTGGTGGCGGCAGAGTATACAGGTGTGTGTGGTGGTGGCGGCAGAGTATACAGGCGTGTGTGGTGGTGGGGGCAGAGTATACAGGCGTGTGTGGTGGTGGCAGAGTATACAGGCGTGTGTGGTGGTGGGGGCAGAGTATACAGGCGTCGGTGGTGGTGGCAGAGTATACAGGCGTCTGTGGTGGTGGCGGCAGAGTATACAGGCGTCTGTGGTGGTGGCGGCAGAGTATACAGGCGGGTGTGGTGGTGGCGGCAGAGTATACAGGCGTGTGTGGTGGTGGCAGAGTATACATGCGTGTGTGGTGGTGGGGGCAGAGTATACAGGTGTCTGTGGTGGTGGCGGGAGAGTATACAGGCGTGTGTAGTGGTGGCGGCAGAGTATACAGGCGTGTGTGGTGGTGGCGGCAGAGTATACAGGCGGGTGTGGTGGTGGCGGCAGAGTATACAGGCGTGTGTGGTGGTGGCGGCAGAGTATACAGGCGTGTGTGGTGGTGGGGCAGAGTATACAGGTGTCTGTGGTGGCATAGTATACAGGCATCTGTGTGTTGGCAGAGTATACAGGTGTCTGTGGTGGCATAGTATACAGGCATCTGTGTGGTGGAGAGTATACAGGTGTCTGTGGTGGCATAGTATACAGGCATCTGTGTGGTGGCAGAGTATAGAGGTGTCTGTGGTGGCATAGTATACAGGTTCTGTGGTGGCATAGTATACAGGCATCTGTGTGGTGGCATAGTATACAGGCATCTGTGTGGTGGCAGAGTATACAGGTATCTGTTGGTGGCATAGTATACAGGCATCTGTGTGGTGGCATAGTATACAGGCATCTGTGTGGTGGCAGAGTATACAGGTGTCTGTGGTGGCATAGTAACAGGCATCTGTGTGGTGGCAGAGTATACAGGTGTCTGTGGTGGCATAGTATACAGGCATCTGTGTGTTGGCAGAGTATACAGGTGTCTGTGGTGGCATAGTATATACAGGCAATCTGTGTGTTGGCAGAGTATACAGGTGTCTGTGGTGGCATAGTATACAGGCATCTGTGTGGTGGCAGAGTATACAGGTGTCTGTGGTGGCATAGTATACAGGCATCTGTGTGGTGGCAGAGTATACAGGTGTCTGTGGTGGCGCTCCTGCAAGGCAGGGGTTAAAAAAAATAAAAAAAAGATTATGCTCACCTCACCCCGAGCCCCCGCCGTCTCCTGCCGTCTTCCGCCGTCTTCCGCTAGGCTCCCGGTGTCTCTGCAGGCTCCCGGTGCCTGCAGTGCTCTTCTAGTGCAGTCAAGGACCTGTGGTGATGTCAGAGTCACGTGACCCGCGGTTAGCATGGAGTAAGCTGGTGTCACGTGACTCTGACATCACCACAGGTCCTTGAGTGCAATAAAAGAGCACTGCAGGCACCGGGAGCCTGCAGAGCCACCGGGAGCCTAGCGGAAGACGGCGGGAGACGGCGGGGGCTCGGGGAGAGGTGAGGATTTTTTTTTTAACTGTAGAGCGGCTGCGGCTCGTGATGACGCTGCGCGTCATCACTCGCAGTGCCGCTAAGGAGTCTGGGATTCGGCTACAGTGCCCGAATTCCCAACTCCCGATTATATAAGTAGATTTGAATTTAGAGGGATCTTTCTCATGTGTTTGTAAAAAATGTTTTGATACACTATGTTTTATAAAACCTGTTTTGATGTTAAACCTATGTTTATTCAATCTAGATCTCATGCTCTGGGTAGTTCTCCCCACATATTGGTACCCGCATGTACACTCAATCATATAGATGCCAAAATTAGAAGAACAATCTAACCTTTGTTTGATTTCAAACACTTCACCTGTAGTATTTGATTTAAAAGTCTTTGCTTTATGGACTATATTTTTGCAACATTTGCATCAAAGTGATTCGCATCTATAACAGCCCTTAGTTTTACTTGTATTAATGATGTTATAATTTTCCGTTGTATTTAATCCTATACTTTACTTGGGGCAAATATATTTTGAAGATTTTTTCCCCTGCGGAAGATTACTTTTGGTTTCTTGGGAAGAATTTTTGAAAGGATTGGGTCTCCCTGTAGGATAAACCAGTTTTTTTTCCAATAACTTATGAATATTTTTGTATGATTTATTGTAGGTAGTTATTAATACACTATTGTATTTGGTTTCTGTCCATTCTTTTTTTCCAAATTTTTGTGAATTATTCCTCTCCTCAATCTTTTCCATGTATCCTTTTTGAGTATAATTCTTAGTTTTGTTGAAAGCATCAACTAATAATTTGTTTGGATACCCTTTTTCCTTAAATCTAGTTTTTAATATATCCGCTTCCCTTTTGAAATCCTCATCGTATGTGCAGTTTTTTCGTATCCTAAGATACTGTCCATAAGGTATATTCCTCACCCAAGATGGAAGATGGCTACTATCGAATTTAAGATAACTATTGACATCCACATTTTAAAAAAATGTGGATGTACTTAAGAGGCCTTCCTCATTTATTTTGATCATGAGGTCTAAAAATTGGATGCGTTCCTTTGAATAATTCATAGTGAACTTTAGGCCCCATTGGTTCATATTCAAAGTGTTTACAAAAGTATTAGCCTCGTCCTCACTCCCTGACCATATGATCAATAAGTCATCAATAAATCTCCTGTAGAATTTAATGTACTTACTACCTAGGGGGGACTGTGCGATGGCCACGGATTCAAATGCACCCATGTAGAGACCGGCATAACTGGGTGCGAATCTCATGCCCATCGCACAGCCCCTTATTTGTCTATATAATGAATCCTGAAAACTAAAAATATTATTATTTAAAATAAATTCGATACTATTTTTTAAAAATTCCTTTTGGGTCTTTCTTATTGCAGGGTCTTTTGATATATAGTGTTCTATCACCTTTATGCCTTTATTATGAGGTATATTAGAATAAAGTGCAATATAGTAACATAGTAACATAGTTTTTAAGGTTGAAGGAAGACTTTAAGTCCATCTAGTTCAACCCATAGCCTAACATGTTGATCCAGAGGAAGGCAAAAAAAAAAACCCATGTGGCAACACTAAGCTCCACATTGGGGGAAAAAAATTCCTTCCTGACTCCAGATACGGCAATCAGACTAATTCCCTGGATCAACGCCCTATCAAAGAATCTAGTATGTATAACTGGTAATATTATAGTTTTCAAGAAAGGAATCCAGGCCCTTCTTAAATGTTAGTAGTGACTCAGTCATTACAACAGCATGTGGCAGAGAGTTCCATAGTCTCACTGCTCTTACAGTAAAGAATCCGCGTCTGTGATTATGATTAAACCTTCTTTCCTCCAGACGTAGAGGATGCCCCCTTGTCCCAGTCTCAGGCCTAAGAGTAAAGAGATCATTAGAAAGGTCTCTGTACTGTCCCCTCATATATTTATACATTATTATAAGATCACCCCTAAGCCTTCGTTTTTCCAAGCTAAATAACCCCAAGTTTAATAACCTGTCTTGGTATTGCCGACCCCTTAGTCCTCTAATGACTTTTGTCGCTCTTCTCTGGACCCGCTCTAGTTCAGCTATGTCTTTCTTATACACCGGAGACCAGAATTGTACACAGTATTCTAAGTGTGGTCGCACTAGTGACTTGTATATAGGTAAAATTATGTTCTCCTCATGAGCATCTATGCCTCTTTTAATGCATCCCATTATTTTATTTGCCTTTGCAGCAGCTGCCTGACACTGGCCACTAAATGTGAGTTTGTCATCTACCCATACACCCAGGTCTTTTTCAGTGACAGTTTTGCCCAGTGTTTTACAATTAAGCACATAATTATACCTTTTGTTTCCTCTGCCCAAGTGCATGACTTTACATTTATCCCCATTAAAGCTCATTTGCCATTCAGCAGCCCAAGCTTCTAGTTTACATAAATCCTCCTGTAATATAAAATTGTCCTCCTCTGTATTGATTACCCTGCAGAGTTTAGTGTCATCTGCAAATATTGAGATTCTACTCTGTATGCCCCCTACAAGGTCATTAATAAATATATTAAATAGAAGCGGGCCCAACACTGACCCCTGTGGTACCCCACTGTTAACTGTGACCCATTCTGAGTGTGTTCCATTAATAACCACCCTTTGTTTCCTATCACTAAGCCAGTTCTTAACCCACTTACACATATTTTCCCCTATCCCCATTGCCCTCATTTTATGTATCAACCTTTTGTGTGGCACCGTATCAAAAGCTTTTGAAAAGTCCATATATACCACATCCACAGCATTTCTTTGGTCCAGTCCAGAACTTACTTCTTCATAGAAGCTCATCAGATTAGTTTGACAGGAACGGTCCCTCGTAAAACCATGTTGATAATGGGTCATGAGGTTATTTTTCTTCAGATACTCCAGTATAGCATCTCTTAGAAAACCCTCTAGGATTTTACCCACAGTAGAGGTTAAGCTTACTGGCCTATAATTTCCAAGTTCAGTTTTTGTCCCCTTTTTGAATATTGGCACCACATTTGCTATACGCCAGTCCTGTGGTACAGACCCTGTTATTATGGAATCTTTAAATATTAAAAATAATGGTCTATCTATGACAGTACTTAATTCCTGCAGCACTCTGAGGTGTATCCCATCCGAGCCCGGGGATTTGTCATTTTTAGTGATTTTTAGATGATGCCATACTTCCTCTTGGGTTAAGCAGGTGACATTTAATTGAGACTTTTTGTTATCACTGATCATATTGTCTGTCATGGGATTTTCTTGTGTAAATACTGTTGAAAAAAAGTCATTTAGCATATTGGCTATTTCCTCATCCTCATCCACCATTTCACCCAGACTATTTGTAAGGGGGCCAACACCATCATTTTTTAGTTTCTTACTATTTATGTAGTTAAAAAATATTTTGGGATTCTTTTTACTTTCTCTGGCAATGAGTCTCTCTGTTTCAATCTTTGCTGCCTTGATTTGCTTTTTACAAATGTTATTTAATTTTCTGTATTTATTTAATGCCTCATCACTACCTACTTGCTTTAATTCCCTAAATGCTTTCTTTTTGTCACGTATTGCACTTCTTACCGCTTTATTTAGCCATAGTGGTTTCCTCCTATTTCTAGCATGCTTATTCCCATAGGGTATATATTGTGCACGGGTCCTATTCAGGATGCTAATAAACATCTCCCATTTGTGTTGTGTACTTTTATGTCTCAACCGTTGGAAATTTGCCTTCCTGAAGTTTAGTGTCCTTGTAGCCCCTCTACTACACGTCTTAGTAAAGGATACTTGAAAGCTTATTAAGTTATGATCACTATTACCTAAGTGACCTTCAACCCGTATATTTGATATGCGGTCCGGCCTGTTAGTTAATATTAGGTCCAGCAGTGCCCCCCTTCTTGTTGGGTCCTGAACCAGTTGTGCAAGGTAATCGTCTCTCATAGTTTTCAAAAACTTATTACCTTTGCTGGAACTGCAGGTTTCTGATCCCTAATGTATTTCAGGGTAGTTGAAGTCCCCCACAATAATGACTTCTCCCTGAGTCGCTGCTTCATCTATTTGCTTTATGAGGATATTCTCCTCCACTTCCATCATTGTTGGGGACTTATAACAAACCCCTATCAGTAATTTATTATTTTTTCCCCCTCCCCTTATCTCCACCCACAGGGACTCTACATTTCCATTAGATTCACCTATATTATCACGCAGGATGGGTTTTAAGGATGATTTTACGTATAAACATACACCTCCTCCACGCCTATTTGTGCGGTCATTTCTGAACAGACAATAGCCCTGTAAATTAACAGCCCAGTCATGGCTCTCGTCCAGCCAAGTCTCCGAAATCCCCACCATGTCATAATTATTTTCCAACAAAATCAATTCTAATTCCTCCATTTTGTTGGTGAGACTTCTGGCATTAGTGTACATGCACTTTATGCATCTCTCTTTACCTCTATTCCTTCCTACTAGATTGACTGTTCTAACCCCACCCCCCATGCCACCCCCAATTTTATTACTTGTGCCCAGGTTACTATTTACACTATCTTCCCCTCCTATACAATGAATACCCTCCCCCCCAATCCCTAGTTTAAACAATCCTCCAACCTTCTAGCTATTTTCTCCCCCAGCACAGCTGCACCCTCCCCATTGAGGTGCAGCCCGTCCCTAGCATAGAACCTGTAGCCAACAGAGAAGTCAGCCCAGTTCTCCAGGAACCCAAACCCCTCCTTCCTACACCAAATCCTGAGCCACTTATTTATCTCCCTAATCTCCCCTTGCCTCTCTGGTGTGGCACGTGGTACAGGCAGTATTTCAGAGAATACTACCTTGGAGGTCCTTGCCTTAAGCTTGCAGCCTAATTCCCTGAATATACCTCATAATAAAGGCATAAAGGTGATAGAACACTATATATCAAAAGACCCTGCAATAAGAAAGACCCAAAAAGAATTTTTAAAAAATAGTATTGAATTTACTTTAAATAATAATATTTTTAGTTTTCAGGATTCATTATATAGACAAATAAGGGGCTGTGCGATGGGCACGAGATTCGCACCCAGTTATGCCGGTCTCTACATGGGTGCATTTGAATCCGTGGCCATCGCACAGTCCCCCCTAGGTAGTAAGTACATTAAATTCTACAGGAGATTTATTGATGACTTATTGATCATATGGTCAGGGAGTGAGGAGGAGGCTAATACTTTTGTAAACACTTTGAATATGAACCAATGGGGCCTAAAGTTCACTATGAATTATTCAAAGGAACGCATCCAATTTTTAGACCTCATGATCAAAATAAATGAGGAAGGCCTCTTAAGTACATCCACATTTTTTTAAAATGTGGATGTCAATAGTTATCTTAAATTCGATAGTAGCCATCTTCCATCTTGGGTGAGGAATATACCTTATGGACAGTATCTTAGAATACGAAAAAACTGCACATACGATGAGGATTTCAAAAGGGAAGCGGATATGTTAAAAACTAGATTTAACCCTTAGTGACTGAGCCAATTTCCACCTTAATGACCAGCCCGTTTTTTGCAATTCTGACCAGTGTCCCTTTATGAGGTAATATCTCTGAAACGTTTCATTGGATCCGAGCGATTCTGAGATTGTTTTTTCGTGACATATTGGGCTTCATGTTGGTAGTAAATTTAGGTCGATCATTTTTGTGTTTATTTGTGAAAATATTAAAAAATTGGCAAAAATTTTGAAAATTTCACAATTTTCAAATTTTGAATTTTTATTCTGTTAAACCGGAGCGTTATGTGACACAAAATAGTTAATAAACAACATTTCCCACATGTCTACTTTACATCAGCGCAATTTTGGGAAAAAAATTTTTTGGGTTAGGACGTTATAAGGGTTCAAAGTTCATCAGCAATTTCTCATTTTTCCAGCAAAATTTACAAAACCATTTTTTTAGTGACCACATCACATTTGAAGTCCCTTTGAGGGGTGTACATGACAGAAAACACCCAAAAGTGACACCATTCCAAAAACTGCACCCCTCAAGCTACTCAAAACTACATTCAAGAAGATTATTAACCCTTCAGGTGCTTTACAGGAACTAAAGCAAAGTGGAAACAAAAAATGGACATTTTAATTTTTCCAACAAAAATGTTCTTTTAGCCTCAATTTTTTAATTTTCACATGGGCAACAGGATAAAATGCATCCTAAAATTTGTTGGGCAATTTCTCCTGAGTACACCGATACCTCATAAGTGGTCATAAACCACTGTTTGGGCGCACAGCAGGGCTCAGAAGGAGAGGAGCGCAATTTCATTTTTGGAGCTAAGTTTCCATTCAAAAAGTGAAATGGCGCTCCTTCCCTTTCGAGTCCTGCCGTGCTTCCAAACAGTGGTTTATGACCACATATGAGGTATCGGTGTACTTAGGAGAAATTGCCCAACAAATTTTAGGATGCGTTTTATCCTATTGCTCATGTGAAAATTAAAAAATTGAGGACAAAAGAAAGTTTTTGTGAAAAAAAAAAGTACTTTTTCATTTTTATGGATCAATTTGTGAAGCACCAGAGGGTTCAAAGTGCTCACTATGCATCTAAATAAATTCCTTGGGGTGTCTAGTTTCCAAAATGGGGTCACTTGTGGGGGAGCTCCAATGTTTAGGCACATGGTGGCTCTCCATACGCGACATGGTGTCCGCTAACTATTGGAGCTAATTTTCCATTCAAATTGTTAGCGGACACCATGTCGCATATGGGGAGCCCCTGTGTGCCTTAAAATTGGAGCTCCCCCACAAGTGACCCCATTTTGGAAACTAGACCCTCCAAGGAACATATCTAGATACATAGTGAGCACTTTCATGCCCCAGGTGCTTCACAAATTAGTCCGTAAAAGGAAATAAAAGAAGATTTTTGTGGAAAAGAAAGTACTTTTTCATTTTTACGGATCAATTTGTGAAGCACCTGGTGGTTCAAAGAGCTCACTATGCATCTAAATAAATTCCATGGGATGTCTAGTTTCCAAAATGGGGTCACTTGTGGGGGAGCTCCAATGTTTAGGCACACAGGGGATCTCCATACGCAACATGGTGTCCGCTAACTATTGGAGCTAATTTTCCATTCAAATTGTTAGCGGACACCATGTCGCATATGGGGAGCCCCTGTGTGCCTAAAAATTGGAGCTCCCCCACAAGTGACCCCATTTTGGAAACTAGACCCCCCAAGGTACATATCTAGATGCATAGTGAGCACTTTCATGCCCAAGGTGCTTCACAAATTAGTCCGTAAAAGGAAATAAAAGAAGATTTTTGTGAAAAAAAAGTACTTTTTCATTTTTATGGATCAATTTGTGAAGCACCTGGGGGTCCAAAGTGCTCCCTATGCATCTAAATAAGTTCCTTGGGGTGTCTAGTTTCCAAAATGGGGTTACTTGTGGGGGAGCTTCAATGTTTAGGCACACAGGGGATCGCCATACACGACATAGTATCAACTTACAATTCCAATTGTTAGATGACACCATGTCACGTATGGAGAGCCCCTTTGTGTCTAAACATTGGGGCCCCCCCACAAGTGACCCATTTTGTAAACTGTACGCCCCAAGGAACTTATCTAGATGCATAGTGAGCACTTTGAACCCCCAGGTGCTTCACAAACTGATCCGTAAAAATGAAAAAGTACTTTCTTTTCCACAAAAATGTTCTTTTTTCATTTTTATGGATCAATTTGTGAAGCATCTGGGGGTTGAAAGTACTCATTATGCATCTAGATATGTTCCTTGGGGGGTCTAGTTTCCAAAATGGGGTCACTTGTGGGGGAGCTCCAATGTTTAGGCACACAGGGGCTCTCCATATGCGACATGATGTCCGCTAACAATTTGAATGGAAAATTAGCTCCAATAGTTAGCGGACACCATGTCACGTATGGAGAGCCCCTGTGTGCCTAAACATTGGAGCTCCCTCACAAGTGACCCCATTTTGGAAACTAGACGCCTCACGGATTATGTATAGTGAGCATTTAGAACCTACAGCTACTTCACAGAATTTGATAACGTCATATTGAACATTTTCTTTTTTTCACACATTTTCTCACTTTTAGGGTACTTTCACATCAGCGGTTTTTGACGTTCACGGCAAATGCGGTGAAAAAACCGCATCTGCCGCGGTTACCGCATAACTGCTGCACTTGCGGCACAGTTGCGGCAAGCCCCATAGAATGTCTATGCGGGCTTGTGGCAGGTGCGGCAAGTGCGGTATTAGCACTTGCGGCAGATGCGGCCGCAAAAAAAACGTGTCTGACTGCTGCAAGTGCCGAAACCACACTTGCCGCACCTGCCGCACACTTACCGCAAGCCCCATAGACATTGCATGGGGCTTGCCGCAAATGTGCCGCAAGTGCAGCGGTTACACGGTAATCGCGGCAGATGCGTTTTTTTCACCACATCTGCCGCGATCGTCAAAAGCCGCTGATGTGAAAGCAGCCTTAGAGCATGTGCACAAGATCCGGAGACACCGTGTCCTGGTCGTCTCCTCTCCTGCATTTTTTTTCTAGTATTTCTTTATTAAATTTTAAAAAAAAAATGACGTGGGGCTTCGCCACACTTTTGGTCCAGCCAGGTACAGCAGGCAGCTACGGATTGCCACCAACCCCTTCTGCCTAGTTTTACCTGGCTATAAAATATAGGGAAGCCCTTTTTTTAAAAATTATTTCATAAAATAATTAAAAAAAAAACGGCGTGGGCTTCGCCATGTTTTTGGGCCAGCCAGGTGCAACTAGGCAGCTGGGGGCTGGAATCCTCAGCGTAGGGAGGCCTAAGCTTTCTGGGCCCCCCCCCCCCCACTGCGAATTGCAGCCCGCAGCCGCCCTAGAAAATGGCGCATTCATAGAAGCGCCATTTTCTGGCGCTGTATCCAGCTCTTCCAGCTGCCGTGTAGCGGTGGCGGACTGGGTAATAAGGGGTTAATGCCAGCTTTTTGGCAGCTGGCACTAAGCCCGAGATTCATAATATAGGGCCAAATTTATTTTAAATAATAATATTTTTAGTTTTCAGGATTCATTATATAGACAAATAAGGGGCTGTGCGATGGGCACGAGATTCGCACCCAGTTATGCCGGTCTCTACATGGGTGCATTTGAATCCATGGCCATCGCACAGTCCCCCCTAGGTAGTAAGTACATTAAATTCTACAGGAGATTTATTGATGACTTATTGATCATATGGTCAGGGAGTGAGGAGGAGGCTAATACTTTTGTAAACACTTTGAATATGAACCAATGGGGCCTAAAGTTCACTATGAATTATTCAAAGGAACGCATCCAATTTTTAGACCTCATGATCAAAATAAATGAGGAAGGCCTCTTAAGTACATCCACATTTTTTTAAAATGTGGATGTCAATAGTTACGGTATCTTAAATTCGATAGTAGCCATCTTCCATCTTGGGTGAGGAATATACCTTATGGACAGTATCTTAGAATACGAAAAAACTGCACATACGATGAGGATTTCAAAGGGGAAGCGGATATATTAAAAACTAGATTTAAGGAAAAAGGGTATCCAAACAAATTATTAGTTGATGCTTTCAACAAAACTAAGAATTATACTCAAAAAGGATACATGGAAAAGATTGAGGAGAGGAATAATTCACAAAAATTTGGAAAAAAAGAATGGACAGAAACCAAATACAATAGTGTACTAATAACTACCTACAATAAATCATACAAAAATATTCATAAGTTATTGGAAAAAAACTGGTTTATCCTACAGGGAGACCCAATCCTTTCAAAAATTCTTCCCAAGAAACCAAAAGTAATCTTCCGCAGGGGAAAAAATCTTCAAAATATATTGGTCCCAAGTAAAATCAGAAGTATAGGATTAAATACAACGGAAAATTATAACATCATTAATACAAGTAAAACTAAGGACTGTTATAAATGCGAATCACTTAGATGCAAATGTTGCAAAAATATAGTCCATAAAGCCAAGACTTTTAAATCAAATACTACAGGTGAAGTGTTTGAAATCAAACAAAGGTTAGATTGCTCCTCTAATTTTGTCATCTATATGATTGAGTGTACATGCGGGTACCAATATGTGGGGAGAACTACCCAGAGCATGAGATCTAGATTGAATAAACATAGGTTTAACATCAAAACAGGTTTTATAAAACATAGTGTATCAAAACATTTTTTACAAACACATGAGAAAGATCCCTCTAAATTCAAATTGGTAATAATAGATAGAATAGGAGAGAATATATTAGACAGAATCAGCAGCCTGAATAGAAGAGAATATTACTGGATTTTTAGAATAGGTACTTTAATACCAGAAGGTTTGAACATTTCACTAGAGAATAATATATAATATATAACATGTAGCATATAAATTATAATAGTATTATGTGCTAACAAAAACCTTTTAGCTTCATATATGTTTTAAATTTGTTTTTTTTTTGTTTTTTTTACATTATTGTAATTGTTTTTTAATGCAATTGACTTTTATAATACCTCCGCTAATGTTTACTTTTATCTTTATATGCATTTTTAGATGCATTTTTATATGTTTTTGTTTTTTTATATACAAGAAAAGAGAGGAAAGAGGAGTATGATATATGCCATATGTACATACATTTAAATTGTGGCAAACAATATCTTATGCAGTTCATTCCAGTTTTTCATATGCTCCTGTCATGTTTTTAGATGTTCCCTCATGTTTTGCCATTCCCTCTCCCCCTGTTGTTAATTGGTGTATGTTCACTATATAAAGAGAAATGTCATATGGGTCCTTAATTCCACTTGAGGAAGACGCTTCGAGAGCGTAGAAACGCGTTGTGGCCTAAAGGACCCTGCCTTTTTATTGTACAAATAAAGCCGAGAGGTAACTATTCATAATAGCCTTGGTGCCGGTTGATTCCCCAGTGCTCATACAAATACCTATTACTCTTTTGAAATACAAGAAAATGATATAGAAGAGATATATATATATATATACATATTTACATACACAATTTGTAGAAAAGAGTCCACAGCACTTCCATGTGATGCAGCCAAAGATTTAAATCTAGCTCAGGAAGGTACATGGCAACGTTTCGAGCTCAAATAGCTCTTTATCCAGCTCATAGGCTGGATAAAGAGCTATTTGAGATCGAAACATTGCCATGTACCTGCCTGAGCTGGATTAAAATCTTTGGCTGCATCATAAGGAAGTGCTGTGGACTGTTTTCTACAAATTGCATGTAATATTGGGATTGAGAGGAAACCCTGAGGACGCTTTGCACTCCAAGTAATACCAGCAAACGGTGCTGTTCCCTAACATTATTCTTTATATATATACAGTATATATACATATACATATATATATTATATATATATATATATACATATATATATGATGCACCCCAGGCTATGGGGTACTCTGGAATCGGACCGGTGGCGGTCTCTTGGGGATATCACGGTAGTCGTGACCCGGTCCCGTGGCCTGGGATCAGTCCAAAATGGGGATATTTACAGGGATGATTTGTCGTGACGCCACCTAAGGTATGTGGTTAGTAGAACCACCGCTGCCGTATTCCTGCTGGGGACGGTGACTTGGGGTAGCGTGGATGGTAAGCCCTCCTCGGGTAGGGCTGATGGTCGCCAGGACAGGAGTAGGAGTGTTGGATTGTTGGATGGTGCATTGTGAGGGATCGTGCTGGATACAAGTCACTTACTTCCAAGCGGCAGCTTCTCCAGCCAGTGTGCAGGGCTGACAGACTGTGGCTCCTCAGGTGGGACTTTTCTGCGATGCTGCAAGTAAACAGTCTCAGGCAAGTGTGAGCTTACTGGGAACTTTACGTTAGGTCTTTCCAGGACAACAGTTCACAGTTTACAGTTCTTTCCAGTTACAGTTCACACAATTTACACTTCAGCACTGCTCCGGGTTACTCAAACTGTGCAGCTCAGGTAGCTTTTCTGTGTTGATCCATCAAAGTCCTTTAAGGTCCTTCTCTCAGTATTATGGTAGTACCTCACCCACGGGTTCGGTCTGGTTGTTGCGGACTTAGGGGTGAATATATTTCCCTTACAGTCAGGGTCAGGGCCTAGTAAGACAGCTGTGTTCCTAGTCCGTGGTGTTAATTAGCCTGCAGAACATAAAGTCTCTGCCCCACACCGGTGTGTCTCATGATTAGGGTATAGAATTCCCGGTCACCTCTTCAGAGCCGGTTCTCTGGTGCTCTAGAGACACACACTGAGCTCAGCACTCTTCAAACTCACAACAGAAAAAAAACCTCAGAGGTGAACATTTACCTTCTCTGACCACACCCTGAGGTGAAGAGATGTGGTGAACAGCCTCCAGCACACATCACAGAGTTCAATAACCTTGATGACATTTATCTCCCATCTCTTACAGTACCAGTAATCATATTATACATTCGCCCCCTTTGCCCAAAGCCAGGTGTTTTGGCACCTTCTGACACCAAACAGGTGGGACTAGACAGGGCATCTGCATTCCCATTTAATTTCCACGGTCTATGCTCTACATGGAAATTGAAGTCTTGTAGCGCTAGAAACCAACTGGTCACCCTGGCATTCTTCCCCTGACTGTCTCTCATCCACTTCAGAGGCGCATGATCTGACACTAGCTTAAACTGTCGGCCTAAGAGATAATACTCTGGCGTGTCCACCGCCCATTCGATGGCTAAGCATCCCTTTTCCAGAATGGCATAGTTTTTCTCACAGAAAGATAATTACCTACTTGAGTACAGGATTGGATGTTCCTCGACATGCACTTCCTGGGACAATACAGCTCCTAGTCCAATCTCTGAAGCATCGATCTGAAGAACAAACTCTCTACTGAGATCAGGCGCCATTAAGAACAGTTGCTTACACAGAGCTGACTTCAATTCCTGTAAAGCCGTCTCTGTTTCTGAAGTCCACTTGGCCATTGATGACTTTGTGCTCTTAAGGAGGTCAGTCAGTGGTGTGGCTTTCACTTCAATATTCGGAATAAATTGACGATAATATCTGACAATTCCAAGAAAAGATCAAACTTGCTTCTTAGAGAGGGGTTGTGGCCAACTCTGGATCACCTCCACTTTATTCAGTTGTGGCTTGATCTGGCCTCTACTGACAACATAGCGTAAATACCTGGCCTCCTCCTTCCCTATGGCACACTTTTTCCGGTTTATTGTGAACCCTGCGTTTCTCAGTGCATCCAGCACCACCTGGACCTTCTGCAGGTGACTTTCCCAGTCCGATGTGAAAATCACGATGTCATCCAAATAAGCTGCGGCGTACCTTTTATGGGAGGCTAGGATTCGGTCCACGGGCCTCTGGAAGGTGGCTGGGGTTCCCTGTAGTCCAAATGGCATCCTAGTATACTGGAAACAAGCATCGAGTGTAGAGAAAGCCATCTTCTCCTTGGCACTCTGCGACATGAGTATTTGCCAGTACCCTCTTGTCAAGTCTAGGATGGTGATGTATCTTGATGGTCCTAACCTCTCGATGAGCTCATCAACTCGGGGCATCGGATATGCGTCAAACTTGAAGACCTCATTCAACTTGCTATAGTCATTACAAAATCACCATTCTCCGTCTGGTTTTGGCACAAGTACGATGGGACTGGACCAGCCACTTTTTGATTCTTCAATCACACCGAGATTAAACATTCTTGTCACCTCCTTCAATATCACTTCTCGACGAGCTTCAGGAATCTGGTACGGTTTCAGGTTAATCCTCATATGCGGTTCAGTCAGAACTTCGTGTTTCACAACCTGAGTATATCCCTGCAGATCTGAAAAGAGATCTCTGTTCAGGTGAAGCAACTCTTGACATTGTTGCTTCTGAGCTCTGAACGGTGTATCCACCACTGTAACCTCCTTGATGTCTACTTCCATCTTGGCCACCAGACATGGGATTTGCATAGGGTCCCTGTCTCATCATTGCTTCAGCAGGTTGACGTGGTACGCCTGGTAGGGCTTTCTTCTTCCAGGTTGGTGAATGTTGTAGTTCACCTCGCCCACTTTTTCGACCACTTCATAAGGTCCTTGCCATTTGGTGAGGAATTTACTTTCGACCATAGGGATCAATACCAGCACACGATCGCCAGGGCTGAACTGCCTCACCCTTGCGGAGTGATTATTAGAGATGAGCGATGTTCGATTCGAAATGTTCGCCTACAGTGTTGGCCAAAAGTATTGACACCCCTGCAATTCTGTCAGATAATACTCAGTTTCTTCCTGAAAATGATTGCAATCACAAATTCTTTGGTATTATTATCTTCATTTAATTTGTCTTCACTGAAAAAAACACAAAAAGAATTGTCCTAAAGCCAAATTGGATATAGTTCCACACCAAACATAAAAAAGGGGGTGGGCCTTGGCCTGTGTGAATTTTCAAAGTGGAATTTTTGAAAATGGGCAGCAGAGATATAGCAGAGATGCCTTGCCTACACTCCCGATGCTATGATGCCCTGTTGTGACGGTGTGTCTCCTTCCTTTGCAGGTACGAATACATTGATTCAGTGGTGTATGCAATCTCTGCAGCAGTATACAGTGACTGGATACATTGCACATATTTCCATGGTACGAATACATTGATTCAGTGGTGTATGCAATCTCTGCAGCAGTATACAGTGACTGAATACATTGCACATATTTCCATGGTACGAATACATTGATTAATTTGCTTTGTACCTTAGAAATATCCATATTATTCCACCCTGCTTGTATCTCCCTCCTGCTGATCTGGCTCCAAATGTTTGTCTTAGGCTGCGTTCACACATTCGCGTATTTTATCGCGTTTTTTTACGCGTGTCTTTTCAAGGGAAAAATGCGCGTTTAAAAACGCGATAAGAATACGCGAGAGAACAACTCGCTTCTACTTCAATCGCGCATTTAGACGCGCGTTTTTATAATGGGGCCTATGGAAACGCGCGCGTAAAAAAACGCAAAGAATTGACATGTTCATTCTTTTTACGCGCACGTTTTTTGCTCCAAAAACGCTGCGTTTAATTACGCGATGTCTGCAAGGCACAAAGTGAATGTCCATTCACTTTGCTGTAAAACGCAGACGCACATGCGTTTTTGGAGCAAATACGCGCGTAAAAAAACGCGCAAAATACGCGATGTGTGAACGCAGCCTTAGCAGCAATTTCTTAATTGTACCCTGGTGTGCAGTGGCCCTTTCTCTCCTCTGACCCCCTCCCCTCTGTATACCTGGCCTATCATCTGCTGTTCACAAGAGCTATAAATTGCAGACCACAAGTCCTGTTGTGGCCTTGGCCTGTGTGAATTTTCAAAGTGGAATTTTTGAAAGTGGGCAGCAGAGATATAGCAGAGTTGCCTTGCCTACACTCCCGATGCAATGATGCCCTGTTGTGACGGTGTGTCTCCTTCCTTTGCAGGTACGAATACATTAATTCAGTGGTGTATGCAATCTCTGCAGCAGTATACAGTGACTGGATACATTGCACATATTTCCATGGTACGAATACATTGATTCAGTGGTATATGCAATCTCTGCAGCAATATACAGTGACTGGATATATTGCACATATTTCCATGGTACGAATACATTGATTAATTTGCTTTGTACCTTAGAAATAAATACAATTTGTTTATTGTACCCTGGTGTGCAGTGGCTCTTTCTCTCCTCTGACCCCCTCCCCTCTGTATACCTGGCCTATCATCTGCTGTTCACAAGAGCTATAAATTGCAGACCAGAAGGTCTGTTGTGGCCTTGACCTGTGTGAATTTTCAAAGTGTGCATTAGTCATCCACATTTACCCCCCCCCCCCCTTTCACCTCCATCACTCTGTCTCCACATCAGCCCCTCTCTACCCTCATTTATTAAGCCTTCAAAACTGCATAAGTAGCCCTGACCAACTGACCCCACACAAGGCTAGGACCTGCACCACTGACATTACTGGTCCTCCACATGACCAACCCCAATGAGGAAAAACCCAGGCAAATACCCCCCAAGCCCCAAAATAATGCGTACAAAGCGAACCACAATAAGAGAAACTAAGCCAAAGCCTATATCACAGTTATTCCCACAACGTATCAAACCCACAGCCCATGAAATGCCACCCACCCAAGCAACCCCATCAAGACAGGGAGACCCCACCAAAAGCCCCCAACAAACCGGAAGCAGCCCCCCACAGAATGCACCCCCGATGGGCATGGAGGAACTCCTTACATCCATCAAAAAGACCTTCAGGACCGAACTCTCCACCGCGGTCGACAATTTCAAACGCCAACTTCAAGACATCACTCAACGCACAAACGATCTAGAAAGACGAATGGAAAACACAGCTGATGCTATAGAGACCGACAAGAAACTACTCCAAGAACAAGATGCCAGAATTGAATATCTGGAGCTGAAAAGCGAGGACATGGAAAGTCGATTAAGGAGAGGAAACATTAGAATTAAAGGCCTCCCCAAAAACGATACAAACCTAAAAGCAACAGTCTCCAAACTCTTCCAATCCCTACTTCCTCAAGCAGACCCCAGTCTCTTCCAGATAACCAAAATACCGTATTTTTCGCATTATAAGGCGCACATTTGTTCCCCAAAATTTTTGGGGAAAGTGGGGGGTGCGTCTTATAATGTAAAACAATACTTGTGGGTGGGGGGGCTGTGGAGCGGTGTCCGGGGGCTCTCAGGAGGCTGGAGGAGGCTGCAGCAGCGGCCCCGTAGTCACGTGGGGCCGCTCATTATCTCCTGTAATATGCACTGCTTCCCGCTGTCAATCACCAGCGGGAGCAGCCCATACTACAGGAGAGGGACCGCAGCCCAGAGGCTGTGGTCCCATGTGGATAGTCAGTGCTTTCCATGCAATGAAAGCATGGAAGGCACTGACTATCCACGGGAGCACAATCATACTAACCGCTCTGATTGCTCCCTGCTGTCACTGCCATCCCCGCTGTCTTGCCGGCATCCTGGTCTTGTGAGCGTCGCTGCAGAGTGACGTCATCACCTGCGCGCTGCTCACAGTACCCGGATGCCGCCACAGCACAGAGAGCACAGAGAGCGGTGATAGCGCGGACGGCGAGGGAGCGAGGAGAGGGGTGAGTATGACATTGTTTATTATTTTAAATGTGCGGCAGCCTTATGGGGAGTGTGCCAGTACTATGGGGAGTGTGCCAACCTAATGGGGAGTGTGCCAGCACTATGGGGAGTGTGCCAGCCTTATGGAGAGTGTGCCAGCCTTATGGTGAGTGTGCCAGCCTTATGGTGAGTGTGCCAGCCTTATGGGCAGTGTGCCAGCACTATGGGCAGTGTGCCAGCCTTATGGGCAGTGTGCCAGCCTTATGGGCAGTGTGCCAGCCTTATGGGGACTGTGTGCCACCCATTACAGTCTGGTTTCCGCCCCCTTCACTCTACAGAAACCGCCCTCATCAAAGTGACCAATGACCTTCTGACAGCAAAACGTAATGGTGACCACTCTCTGCTTATTCTCCTTGATCTCTCTGCAGCTTTTGACACTGTCGACCATCAGCTCCTACTCTCTATGCTGCACTCCATTGGCATAAAGGACATGGCTCTCTCCTGGCTCTCCTCCTATCTTTCTGACCGCTCTTTCAGTGTATCTTTTGCTGGCTCCACTTCTTCCCCTCTTCCCCTCACTATTGGGGTCCCTCAGGGTTCAGTCCTTGGCCCTCTCCTCTTCTCTCTCTACACAGCCCCGATCGGACAGACCATCAGCAGATTTGGCTTCCAGTACCATCTTTATGCTGATGACACACAACTATACACTTCAGCCCCTGACCTTACCCCTGCGGTATTAAAGAACACCAATGACTGTCTAGCTGCAGTTTCCAATATCATGTCCACTCTCTATTTGAAACTAAACCTTTCCAAAACTGAACTTCTTCTGCTCCCCCATCCACTAACCTCCCTAAATCGGACATCTCTCTCTCAGTTTGTGGCACCACGATAACGCCTAGGCAACAGGCTCGCTGTCTGGGTGTTATGTTTGACACCGATCTCTCCTTCTCCTCCCACACACAATGTCTATTCCGCTCCTGTCGCTTACACCTGAAGAATATCTCTAGAGTCTGCCCCTTTCTCACCCTGGAAACAACAAAAACCCTCACCGTGGCCCTCATCCATTCCCGCCTTGACTATTGCAATTCTCTATTAAGCGGCCTTCCCCTCACCAGACTTTCTCCTATCCAGTCCATCCTTAATGCAGCAGCCAGGATCACCCATCTGGCCAATCGTTACTCAGATGCCTCTGCTCTGTGCCAGTCATTGCACTGGCTGCCCGTATACTACAGGATCAAATTCAAATTGCTTGTTCTCACCCACAAAGCTCTTCACAATGCAGCACCCCCCTACCTCTCCTCTCTCATCTCTGTCTATCACCCCACCCGTTCTCTACGTTCCTCAAATGACCTTCGACTGACATCTGTACTAATCCGATCCTCCCACTCCCAGCTCCAAGACTTCTCTAGAGCTGCACCAAAACTCTGGAATGCTTTACCCCAAGAAATCAGGACTATCCACAACTTGCATGGCTTCAGACGATCCCTAAAAACGTATCTTTTTAAGGCGGCCTATCATACTCCCTAATAGAAGTCCTTTGTACTGTAGACAGTGAATGGGCTATCCCTCTGGATATTACTCTTCTATAAACTCAACCAAACCAAAAAAGGTCTACACAGATTGTACAATGACCATCCATGTAAGCTTATCTCTATGCCCCATTTCCTCAAGATAACTGGACCATCAGTGCAATAAGCCCCTGTACCTTGTGCAACCCCTATCCCGTTGTAGATTGTAAGCTCTTTTGAGCAGGGTCACCTTCATTTCTTGCTTTATTTATTGTATTTTTTTTTACATTGATTCTATGCCTATTGTTTTGTATCCAATTATTGTACTGTTTTTGTTCTCTACTGTAATTACTTACTGTATTATATCTGTACTCTAACCCTACATTGTAAAGTGCTGCGGAATATGTTGGCGCTATATAAATAAAGCTTTATTATTATTATTATTATTATTATTATATGGGGACTGTGTGCCAGCCTTATATGGGGACTGTGTGCCTGCATTATATGGAGACTGTGTGCCAGCATTATATGGGGACTGTGTGCCAACATGGGGGACTGTGCCAGGATGGGGGGGACAGTGTGTCAAAATGAAGGCTATGTGGGGGATATATATACCAGGTTGGAGGACATATATATAAGACGGACACTGGCATTATAAGGTGAACCCCATTTAACATTAAAAATTATTTTTTCCTCCTTTCCTTCATCAAATGTGGGGGTGCGTCTTATAATCCGGTGCGTCTTATAAAGCGAAAAATACGGTACACAGAGCTTTAGGAAAACCCAGATCAGATGCATCACCAAGAGACGCGGTTCTTAAACTACACCATGAAGAATCAAGAGACCTGATCCTCACAGCCACACGCAACAGACCTACTCTGCCAGGACTACCAGACACAGTCGCTCTATTCCCGGACATCTGCCCAGCTACCCTAATGAGAAGGAGAGCAATGAAAGGCACCAGCCCTACTAAATGCACACATCAAATACAAGTGGGGCTTCCCACACGCCCTGATCTTTCACTACAACAACAAAACCTACTCACCGAGAACGGAAGAAGAAGGCCAACAAGCCCTAGAAAGGGCAGGTATCCCTCCAAATGACACCAACGCTCCACCACAACAACCAAGACCCAATAGGGAGTGGACAGAGGTTTGTCGCTTGAAAAACTCTAACCCCCAATCCCCCCAGAAACCATGACCAAAACAATTACAAATCTTAGAACACCAAATAAAACAACACAACTCCCCCCCCGCACACCAAAAGCCTAATTCTACCTACTACTAGACGACCCCAAAACAAAGCACCAAACCTCCAACCCCTACCCCACAAAAACCACCCTACACAGAATGTACTGTCCCTGGAACCAGATGATTCCTGAAAAAGACAACAAATCCCCAACCCATACCCCACACAAACTACCCTACAGAGAACACAACACCACTACATTAAATGTGCTACCCCAAATTGGGGCGACGCTACCCATGGTCATAACCTCAAGAGACCTGAATGCTCGGGTCCCAAAAACCACCGAATATCGCCCCTGTTGTATCCACTGTGCCCATCTGCCCATCCGCAACCGCCACGCCCCAACAACTCCAAGGTTACCTCTCACCAAATTAAAACCCAAACTGACCATCACCACACAACACGGAGATAGACCCCACATGACAGCTAACATGTTCCCCCATACTGCGAATGTATAAGGTACTATCACACAATGTCAGGGGACTCAAATCCCCGTTTAAGAGAAAACGTGCGTTCATAGACTACTCAAAACATGCACCGGACATCATACTACTACAGGAAACACACTTTACAGACCGCTCCTTTCCAAAATTCTTCCATAATCCCACCTAGCATCCCATAATAAAAAAACTAGAGGAGTGGCCATCCTATTCCACAACTTTTTCCCATTTGTACAGAAACAAGTGACTGCGGACAAAGAAGGTAGATACCTCATAATACGCGGGACAGTCCAATCAAAACGAATCTGTATCAAAAATAGCGACGCCCCCCTGTCGATGCAAATGGAAACGATCCATACCACAACGAAGCTGATAGGGGACGCAACCTATGACCTCCTATTCTGGGGAGGAGATTTCAACATAACCATAGACGCCACATTGGAGAGCTCCACCCAAAAACGATCCGATATCACTAAAACTGAGAGAAAAACTTTACAAAACCTACTTAAATCCCACCAACTAGTAGACACTTGAGAGAAACCCACACGCACTTGAGAGGCTGGCTACACCTACTTCTCCACTCATACTCCAGAATAGACTGGATACTAACTAACTCCGGCAACCTAACTTCCCTTCTCTACTCTAGACACATCCCATCCTCCTGGTCAGACCACGACTGCACACTATCAGTATTTAAAACTGATACTGAGACATCATCTCTTTATAGATGGCGACTAAATGAATCCCTACTGACAAACCCCCACACTAGAACACAGATAGAACAAGAACTCAAAAGTTACTTTGCCACAAACAAATCGCCAGAAGTCTCAGAAGGCAACATTTGGATGGCCCACAAAAAATACATGACAGGCATATTTATACGACTGGCCTCCAAAAAAAAGAGAGACAGTCTAGAGATACAGGCGGACGTTGACGACAAGCTCAGTAAACTGGATTTTGCCAACCAATCCCACCCCTCCAAATATCTCACCAAGAAAATACTCGACACAAAACTACAACTCAACACAATACTGACAACCCGCACTGAAAGAGCCATTAGGTGGACACAAGCGACGTTTTATAAATACTCCAATAAGATGGACAGAATGCTTGCACGCAAACTCGGAGACAAAGAACGCCTAAACACGATTTTCTCAATTAAAGATGAACAATCACATACCACCCACAACCCAAATAAAATCTACGCCGCATTCCACAAATTCTACCAGAATTTATATAATGACAACCCACACTCCACCAAACCCAAAATTGACGAATTCCTAGCCACTATACCACTACCATCTCTAACCCCGAGCTACGCGGCAAAACTACACTCACCAATAACAGAAGAAGAGATACTGACCACCATCAAACAACTAAAAGCAGGTAAAGCACCAGGTCCGGACGGACTGACCGCATTATACTACAAAAAATTCCAGGACACACTAACGAACCACATACGCGCATATTGCAACAACTTACTCTCAGGACAAACCATGCCCCAAGAATTTTACACCGCATATATTGTTGTCATCCCAAAACCAAAAAAAGACCCACTACTTATCAAGAACTACAGGCCCATCTCCCTATTAAATATAGACCTTAAAATCTTCACGGCCATACTAACCAACAGAATAAATACCTGCCTCCCTAACCTTATACACAAAGACCAAGACCAGACAACATACGTAGGAACCTCAATATAATACACAATGCCAACAAATCCAACTCACCCCTAACCGTCCTGACTCTAGACATAGAAAAAGCCTTTGACTCGGTTGCATGGCCATACCTATTCCAAGTTCTGAACAGATTGGGGCTACCTCAACCATTGATAAACAGCCCTTAACAACAACCAGATCGCATACCTAAAACTTCCATCCACCTCGCCGAAACCAATACTCATAAAAGGAGGCACGAGGCAGGGATGCCCCCTATCACCGGCCTTATTCGCTATGATCATGGAACCCCTAGCCCAAAAGATACGATCCCATTCAGATATCACAGGCCCAAAAATAGGGAAACACACCTATAAAGTAAGCCTCTTCGCAGACGACCTACTACTGACCCTAACGAACTCTCACATATCGCTTCCAAACTTGATAGCCATCCTCAAACATTTCGAGGAGATTTCAGGACTGAAAGTAAACGTGGATAAATCAGAAATAATGTTTATTAACACCCCAGCCAATGACCGAAACCAAATTCTATCCAACTTTAAGTTTACACACAAAGAACACCACATTCCCTATCTCGGAACCAACCTAACATCACATAAAAACAATCCTATACAAATATAACTACAGCCCCATATTGCAAAAACTAGAACAGAATCTAAACAAATGGTCAACCCCAACGCTCTCCTTTTAGGGAGAGATCACACGATAAAGATGGTCACACTACCCCAATTCCTATATCTCTTCCGCTCACTACCAATACCAAAGTCCATATTCAAAACAATCCACTCCCAAATCAACCAATTCAATTCATATGGAATCTTAAGAGACCACGCATATCCATACAGACTTTACATAAACACAAAGCAAAAGGAGGTGTATCGCTGCCAAACTTCATACACTACTACATGGCAGCGCAAATGGCACAAATGGCAACAATACAGGCAGAGCAGAACACTCCCCTATGGATCCGCATAGAGAACTCACAACTAGCCCCATACACCCTGAGAGGTCTCCTCTGGGCCACGGGGACTCTACCAAAAAACTTAAACACGTACTCACCATACACCCTCCACACCCTACAACTATGGAGATCCATAAGATTCCAATACTCCCTCCAATCCCACCCGTCACCACTATTGGAGCTATTTAACAACCCAATGTTTCAACCCGGGGTCTCCTCCAAAAAGCACACATGGTGGGAACAAAACAATGTACGCAGACTACAACATCTCCTTAACCACTCGACGCTTATGCCCAAGCACGCTCCCATTACGAGGTATAAAATCCCACCCACAGAAACCTTCAGACTAGAGCAAATATACCACTTCATACATTCCCTACTCAAAACTGTAACACACCCAAAAGTGACAGCATTTGAACTCAAATGCATGCATGACCTCCTGGGAAATGGATCAATATCCCAAATATACACCACGCTTAACCATCCAAAGGATAGTAGTAAGCTAAAAGCTATGGAGTAATGGGAACTAGACCTCAGAATCACGCTCACACCATAAAAATGGTACAGATGTCATGAAAGCATCATGAAGGGAAGCCATCAGGTATCACTAACGGAAACGTCCTATAACCTTCTCCACAGGACGCACCGTGTCCCCAGCTTCCTACACAACATATACAGCTACAAGCCTGACAGATGCTTCAGAGGCTGTGACACAGTAGGGGACACACTCCACACATGGTGGCAATGCCCCATCGTAAAATCCATTTGGAATGACGTCATAAAGTTAATCGACTTCACTCTAGATGACAAACTCACACTCACTCCACCAGCACTACTGTTTGGGGACAAACCACCTAATGTGAGTAACAAAGTATATCGGCTACTCGCATACATAACCATGGCCACCAAAAACCACATAGCCAAACAATGGAACACAGATTTGCTATCACTAGAGCAAGTAAAGAGCCGTATCCACTCCATAATGCTCTTCGAGAAAATAGAGGCAACCAGAAATGACATCATGGACCTCTTCAGGGCTATATGGGAACCCTGGATAACCAAAGACGAAGACCACGACCATCACAGAGTAATGTCACTATCAATGTAAAACACACAATAACACTAAGCTCTATAAAGAAAGTGAAGCACCTTGATAACCAGATCAATGAACAACCCATAGATATCCACACGCCATCTCATAGAATTACCCCCCCCCCCCCCAAAAGAAAAAAAAAAAATCCCTGTTGAACTGCTACGAGAATGACGCTTCCCCACTACTCAAGATACTTCCTTCTCTTTATTTTATCTTAATTTTCTTGTATTACTCTCTCTTCTCTTACCAAATTATAAAGTACATAACAACACCTTGCTATATGAACCTGAACCCCTCTGCGAGGGGGCCGCTTCATTTGTTTTATTTGTCTTATTTGATTTATTTACTATTTTTTTTCTCACATTGCATTGATTAACAATTGTTTGTAAGCATCTACTTTTCTTCTGTCACAATACAATTTTGTTGAAACTAAAAAAGGGGGAGGACAAAAGTATTGGCACTGTTAGAAAAATCATGTGGTGCTTCTCTAATTTGTGTAATTAACAGCACCTGTAACTTACCTGTGGCACCTAACAGGCGTTGGCAATAACTAAATCACACTTGCAGCCAGTTGACATGGATTAAAGTTGACTCAACCTCTGTCCTGTGTCCTTGTGTGTACCACATTGAGCATGGAGAAAAGAAAGAAGACCAAGGAACTATCTGAGGACTTGAGAAACCAAATTGTGAGGAAGCATGGGCAATCTCAAGGCTATAAGTCCATCTCCAAAGACCTGAATGTTCCTGTGTCTATTGTGCGCAGTGTCATCAAGAAGTTTAAAGCCCATGGCACTGTGGCTAATCTCCCTAGATGTGGACAGAAAAGAAAAATTGACGAGAGATTTCAACGCAAAATTGTGCGGATGGTGGATAAAGAACCTTAACTAACATCCAAACAAGTTCAAGCTGCCCTGCAGTCCGAGGGTACAACAGTGTCAACCCATACTATCCATCGGCGTCTGAATGAAAAGGGACTGTATGGTAGGAGACCCAGGAAGACCCCACTTCTTACCCCGAGACATAAAAAAGCCTGGCTGGAGTTTGCCAAAACGTACCTGAGAAAGCCTAAAATGTTTTGGAAGAATGTTCTCTCTTTTTGGGCAAAGGCATCAACATACAGTTTACAGGAGAAAAAAAGAGGCATTCAAAGAAAAGAACACGGTCCCTACAGTCAAACATGGCGGAGGTTCCCTGATGTTTTGGGGTTGCTTTGCTGCCTCTGGCACTGGACTTCTTGACCGTGTGAATGGCATTTTTAAGTCTAAAGACTACCAACAAATTTTGCAGCATAATGTAAGGCCCAGTGTGAGAAAGCTGGGTCTCCCTCAGAGGTCATGGGTCTTCCAGCAGGACAATGACCCAAAACACACTTCAAAAAGCACTAGAAAATAGTTTGAGAGAAAGCACTGGAGAGTTCTAAGGTGGCCAGCAATGAGTCCAGACCTGAATCCCATAGAACACCTGTGGAGAGATCTAAAAATGGTAGTTTGGAGAAGGCACCCTTCAAATATCAGGGATCTGGAGAATTTGCCAAAGAAGAATGGTCTAAAATTTAAGCAGAGCATTGTAAGAAACTCATTGATGATTACCGGAAGCGGTTGATCTCAGTTATTTTGGCTAAAGGTTGTGTAACCAAGTATTAGGCTGAGGGTGCGAATACTTTTGTCTGGCCCATTTTTGGAGTTTTGTGTGAAATGATCAATGTTTTGCCTTTTGCTCTTTTGTGTTTTTTCATTGAAGACAAATTAAATGAAGATAATAATACCAAATAATTTGTGATTGCAATCATTTTCAGGAAGAAACTGAGTATTATCTGACAGAATTGCAGGGGTGTCAATACTTTAGGCCAACACTGTATGTCAAATGCAAGCTGTTTTGGGCAGTGTTCGAGTCATTCGACGAATGCCAACAATCTTCTTAAAATTCGGCAGTTCGAAGTTATGTTCGATAACGCTTCGATCACCAAAAGCTTAACCCTAACCCTAATACTGTTAATGAATGTTAAAATCCAGTTTCAGTGTATAGTGTGCGGGGAGGGGGGGGCCGGGTTTAGATCAGTACTGCAGAAATAATACCGATCTCAAGCTGTCAGCCAATGACACACACACAGCAAACTGCATTTTTTGCACACAAGCAATGGCATTTGTCATTGGCTGTGTATGTCACATGTGCTTGCCCTATAAGACTCAGCCATTTTCCCCATCGCCACCATTTCCTCAGTGCTGCAGTTGTGTGTCAGTCAGGCACCACTACTGCTGCTGTGGGCGCTATAAAGTCTTAGTTAGATAGATAGTGAGAGAATCTCAAGTTAGATAGACAGGTTTAGGGAGTAGGGACTAGTTAGAATCTCAGCCCTTTTGAGGGCTACTTCAGACAAGTAGGGAGTAGGGATTAGTTGTAAATATCAGCCCTTTTGAGGGCTACTTCATAGAAGTAGGGACTAGTTATAATATCAGCCCTTTTGAGGGTTATGTTAGAGCAGTTCCTATTAGTTTTTGCCAGGCAGTTTTTGTGTGCCAGTGCTGTGCAAGTGTTTTTCACAACATTTGGCCAAATCTAGCTCAGGCAATCCTTTAGGGCAAGTAGTGTAGCACTGATGTGAAGAAAGCTACACCACCTGTCTTTAGTGGCCAATTTTTTTACTGCAGCTAGTCCAAGCAATTTTAGGGGGCTGGTAGCAGTGTCTGGTAGTCAGTGGTGTAGCCCGGCTGTAAAGTAAGCTACACCGCCTGTCTATTCAGTAGGCAATTTTTTTACTGCAGCTAGCCCAGGTAATAGTTTGGGCCTAGTAGCAGTGTCATTTAGACAGTGGTGTGTAGCCCACTTGTGAAACATACTACACCACCTGTCTAGTTCAGACTAATTTGTAACTGTACCTAGCCCAGGTAATAGTTTGGGCCTAGTAGCAGTGTCATTTAGACAGTGGTGTGTAGCCCACTTGTGAAACACACTACACCGCCTGTCTAGTTCAGACAAATTTTTAACTGCACCTAGCCCAGGTAATAGATTGGGCCTAGTAGCAGTGTCATTTAAACAGTGGTGTGTAGCCCACTTGTGAAACACACTACACCGCCTGTCTACTTCAGACTAATTTTTAACTGCACCTAGCCAAGGTAATAGTTTGGGCCTAGTACCACTGATTGGCCACTTAGCTCTGCTCGATTTCCATCCTAATTTTTTTTTCCTAACAACTGCAGAGTTGACAATTTGGTCACATACAAAATGAGTGGCAAAAGTCCTGCTGCAGGTGGAAAGAGCAAAAACGTTTGTGTCTGTGGGGTAGGTGGTAAAGCAACAACAGTAACATCTGCTGAAGAAACACCATCTTCCAGCCAAAGTAAGATGTCTACTTATTTCCGTGGACAATCTGAAATTATCCCTGTCTTACGGACACGACCATCGATACCTATTGTAGATGAGGCACAAAAACAGCAGGTGCTTGAATGGATCTCAAGTGCTCCATCAAGTGGCCTCTCCTCCACCTCAACTTCAACATCCCAAACCCTCCAGTCCTCTGAGGTGTCACCCCAATTGCACTTGCTTCCTCCCAGCTCCCAAGTCTCCAACCGCCCTACTGAGTATGGGGTAATAGAGATGGTTGAGTCTGCAGGCTGTTCAGTCACACTATAGCCTGTGAATTAGAGGTCTTCTCCAAAGCTGTAGTGTGTCCAGACAAGGAAACAATCTGCACTGATGCCCAGAAGCTTTGTGAGTTGGATCCAGGCCCAGATGAAGAAGGTTCTGAGCATAATGTAGACCCTCATTCCCGAACTGTCACTCCTCTTCGTGGAGACAATGAGGAAGATGCTGATAAGACTCAGATACCTGATTGGACCGACAACTTAACTTTTCGGTCAGGGCAGGAAGAGGTTGTCTCTGAGGACGAGGGGTATGATAACACACGGAGTGATGATGAGGTTGGAGATTCCACTTACTGTCAACCCACAGTCAGTCGATGAGGGTAGCAGAGGAGGTGGAGGAGGATGCTAGAGACGACGAGGTTAGGTTGCGCCTTCCTGGACAGAGACAGAGTACTGGAAGCACATCAACAACAGCATCCGCAGCCACAACTCTGCCTCTGAGCATAAGTCGTGGTGGCAGGTCGACTGGGCTCTAAGCCTTGCCTAGCCTGGGCGTTTTTTGACATCGCCAAGAATCACCCAACTCATGTGATCTGTAAGATGTATCACCAATCTCTGAGTAGAGGCCAAAAACTCAATAGTTGAGTACTTCATGCATGAACCGTCACATGGATATGAAGCACAAGTCGCAGTGGGAAGCTCACTGTGCTACAATGCGGGCTAGCGGGGCGGGTCAACCACCACCTGCCCTATTAAGTGCATCCGCGTGCTCTTCATCCTCTGTGACTGTGGGGACAGCTGTCACTCATGCTTTTGGATGCAGACCTTCTACCTCTTTACCTGCAACAGGCAGTGTGATTGCCAGGTCGTCACTTGTTTTTGAAGTGGTAAATTGCTGCTGGTGTTGAGCTCTCTCAGACCTCGAGAGCACCACCTTTGGATGAAGGCAACATTATATCTGCGCCTGCACCTCCCTCACACACCAGCAGTTTGCCGGGGACACCCTACTCAACCCCGTCTCAGCACAACAGCGAGCCCTCTGTCCTTCAGATGTGGACAAGTAAAAGACTATTTCCTCCTAGCCATGACAAAGCTAAGTGGTTGAATTTCATGATCTGCAAGCTGTTGGCTACAGAAATGCCTTTCCGCCTGGTGGACACAGAGGATTTTAGAGACCTTATGTGCGTTGCAGTGGTGCCCCAGTACCAGATGCCCAGTCGCCACTACTTCTCCAAGAAGGGCGTGCCTGCGCTTCACCAGCATGTCACAGACAACATCACCACTTCCTTGAGAAACTCTGTGCGTGACAGGGTGCATTTGACCACAGACATTTGGACCAGTAAGCATGGACAGGGGCATTACATGTCGCTTACTTTGCACTGGGTAACTATGGTGAGAGCTGTAGAAGGTTCTGCTGGAGAAGTCTTGCCATCCCCACGGGTTGTGCGTCAATCCTCGGTATGTAGCAGTTCCTCCACTGCTTCTGCCTCCTCAACCTTGTCTCGGTCCTCCACCTGCACAAAAAGCCTGTCTGGTAATGCCACCCGCATTGTAACTGTGCACAAGGAATCCAGCACACCTCCTCACTATGCTGGCAGCAGGGCTCAACGCCATCAGGCGGTGTTTACCTTGAAATGTCTCGGAAATTTGAGTCACACAGCTGAGGAGTTGTGGTCAGCTTCAGCAATGGATGTCTCCACTCAACCTGCAGCCAGGGAAGGCCACGTGCGACAATGCTGCAAACTTAGGTGCGGCCCTTCGCCGGGGCAATGTGAGACACGTGCCTTGTATGGCTCACGTGTTGAACCTGGTTTTCCAGCAATTTTTAACACACTATCCCGACCTAGATGGACTTCTGCAGAGGGCACGGTCTCTATGTGCTCACTTCTGGCGTTTGCATCCCACAGCTCAACAACTTGAATTGCTCCAGAAGTCTTTTGGCCTGCCATTTCACCGTCTGAAATGCGATGTGCCGACACGCAGGAATTCCACTCTGCACAGGTTGCAGCGACTGTGGCAGCACCGCCGAGCCCTGGTGCAATATGTTATGACATATAGCCTGGGCCAACCAGATCCAGAGGTGGGGCAGATGACGCTCCTGGAGTGGTCTCAGATCAAGGACCTATGCACCCTTCTGCACAGTTTCGAAATGGTGACGAAGATGTTTAGCTTTGACGATGCCATTATCAGCATGACTATTCCGGTCATCTACATGCTGAAGCACACTCTAAACAGTATTCAGAGTCAGGTGGTGGGACAAGAGGAGTTGGAGGAAGTACACGAGGAGTCCTATGCAGAAGGGATAACATCACCAAGGTTCTCACGGTCAGCAGCACCAAGACGGCAGGCATGAGAGGGTGGGGGAGACGGATTAACGAGGGCGCATGGTAGCAGCCAAACTGTTGAGGAAGGTGCAGGAGCCCAGGAAGAAATGGAGGAAGAACTGGCGATGGGCATGGAAGGCTCAGCAGATAAGGGAGACCTTGATGACATTTCTGTTGTGCGAGGTTGGGGGGAGAGGGCAGAGGAAAGAAGCATAATTCTCACCTCGCCGCCACCAACACAACAAGGACTTGGTCCTCCTGGATGCGCAAGACACATGAGCGCCTTCTTGCTGCACTACTTGCAACATGACCATCGGATTGTCCGAATTAGAAGTAATGCTCACTACTGGTTTGCCACACTCTTAGATCCCCTATTTGAAAGAACAGACAACATATATAAGAAATGGAGCGATCACCTGATTAAAAAAAATCTGAAAAATGTTATTTTTAATTCCAAACTATAAAAGCACACACAAAGACAAATGAAAAACAATTAAAAAAGGCATGTAGCCCTGCTCATCAAGGTGGTCCCTGCAGATGGAAAATGCCAGCCAAGAAGTAAATTACAATCTACGGTAACAGTCAAATGCCAATATCAGTTATTGCAATCCAAAAACAGTAGTCCTTAGAATATCCGATTCCTGGTTTTGTAAAAAACACAAATACAAAAAAAACAAAAAACATCCAACCCCTTATTTATAACCACATTGTGATTATAAATAAGGGGTTGGATGTTTTTTGCTTTTTGTATTTGTGTTTTTCACAAAACCAGGAATCAGATATTCTAAGGACTAATATTTTTGGATTGCAATAACTGATATTGGCATTTGACTGTTACCGTACTTCTTGGCTGGCATTTTCCATCTGCAGGGATCACCTTGATGAGTAGGGCTACATGCCTTTTATAATTGTTTTTAATTTGTCTTTGGCTGGGGTCACACTTGTGTTTTTTTCATGAGTTTTTGGAGACCTGCATTTTGTAAAAAACATGTAAAAACGCACCCATAGGCCTCCATGTTAAAAAATGCATGCCCTAATAGCAAAAACGCATGTGTTAATAGCAAAAATGCATGTGTGACAGTACCATGCGTTTTTGTGTGCGTTTTTGCAATTATGTGATTAGCTGACATCAAAAACGCATGCAAAAACGCACTGTGCATTAGTACCATTTAGCACCATCCAAAAACGCATGCGTTTTCCATAGGAGCCCATGTTAAAAAAACGCATGCGTTTTTAGAAAACGCATGCGTTTTTTTAACATTTGCCCCTATGGAAAACGCATGCGTTTTTGGATGGTACTAAATGGTACTAATGCACAGTGCGTTTTTGCATGCGTTTTTTATGTCAGCTAATCACATAATTGTTATTGGAAAACAGAGAACATACAAAAATAAAACCAATTAAAAAGTGTATACAAACACTGACACATGAACAAGAATCCGCAGCACAGCCTAATACAAGTAATGCCTCAAAAAAGAATGACTGCATAAAGATTGTATATTCAAAATTCATAATGTCCACCCCTACACATTACAGCAAAGGCAAGAAATCAATAGTGCAAAATCACCCTGTAAAGAGTAATCAACACTGTATCTCAATGCACAATAACTATGTAATAAAGAATTGCACCCATAAAGCTCAAAACGACAAATAAAGCCCTAGAAATCAGACTGATGTTTCAATTGCCTAGAATGATTAGTAGTGGAACATATAATAGTTTCCAAGAAACTGGTATCTGTGAGAAAAAAAACACATAATAAGAAGCGGTATATCCTAAAGGGCATGAGGAACAGGTCCTCTAAATAATACCTGTGCTGGCTGCGGGCAAGAAGGACCCAGACACCCAACGCGTGTCGCCGCTACTCAGAACGGCTTCGTCAGGGGGCTGAGAGCGAGGTCCATACCTAATGGCCCCTTTACATGCAGCTACAGGTGACAGGTTTTCCACAGGTAACTTACTGGTTGCAGTGAAATCATGGAGACATAGTTCCATTTCTACACAGCACGAAGATAGAACTATGTCTCCATGATTTCACTGCAACCAGTAAGTTACCTGTGGAAAACTGTCACCTGTAGCTGCGTGTAAAGGGGCCATAAGAGTGGAGCTTTTATAGTCCTCTGTCTAATTCCTAATTGCCAGATACAATACAGCAGCAGTGGGAGCAGCAGCAGGAGCAGCATTGGCAGCAACTGCAGGCAGGCGAACATCAGCAGCGGCAAGTAATCCATGCAAGGGCAGCCGCCCCATCTCCAGGTCAAGGTGATGACTCCAACGTCCAGAAAGCGGTAAGGCGTGCATTGCAAAAGATGACCCCGGGGGATGATGTGGAAGCTTTCCTGACAGTATTTGAGAGGGTCGCAGAGTGAAAGAAACTGCCACCGGAACAGTAGGCAGAGGTGTTGGCGCCATATTTAACAGGAGAGCCCAAAAAAGCCTATTATTATCTAGTCTTACAGGATGCTCAGGAGTATAAGAAGCTAAAGACTGAGATTTTGGCATGCCTGGGTGTGACTATGACTATTAGAGCTCAGCTGGTCCATCAATGGGCATATTATGGCAACAAACCCTCTCGCTCCCAGATGTTTGACTTGCTGCATCTCGTGCAATAATGGTTACAGCCAGTGTCCTCCACCCCAGCCCAAATGGTGGAGTGAGTGGTAATGGATAGGTTTGTGCTTGCCCTCCCAAAGTCAGTACAAACTTTTGTTGCTCAGGGAGACCTTCAGAATGCCGATGACCTGGTTGGACTGGTGGAAAGGTACCAGGTGTTAGAGAGTACCCTGGAGAAGCCACGGGACTTGCCAGCTACATACTGGGTGGTACAAACAGGAAGGGTAGTAGAGCTATAGGTGGTGGGAGCCCAAGGTCCCAAAGGGCAAGTGGAGGCATAACAAAACCACCAGCCAGTCAAATAATCTGTTGAAGGTGTCAGGGTCCAGGTTATGTAGCCACCTGTTGTCCCCTGACCACTGAGCCAATGGACTGTAGCATGGTTCGGTGCTCCTCATATTATGCCTACCTGGTCTACAGCATTGACGGTGAACCCAGAGAGGGTCCGCAGGCATGTCTTGTGAGATGAATGGGGCCCAAGTGATGGGACTATTGGACTCAGGACGTTTGCTGACCCTGGTGAGGGTCACACTTCCCCATCGGCTGATACTGAGTAAATTGATGGGTATCCGCTGTGTCCACGGAGATGCCAAGAATTACCCTGTTGCTATTGTGACCATAAAAATAAACTTTGGGACTGAGTCACATTAAGTCTGGGTGGTGAAAGACTTATTGCACACAGTGATAATAGGGCGGGACTTTACTCTGTTTTGGAACTTGTGGTAATAGGGAGCAGTACACAATGTTCATGTGAAGGACAGTTGGCCCACCAAGGGATCTTGCTGCAGCTGAAGGCAGATGAGTTTTCGCTGGGGTGTATTGCTCAGTGACGAGGACAAGTCGGAGTACCATCCCAGAGTTGACAGTTTTCAGTGACAATTTTAGGACTGCTCAAATGAGGAACTTGACACTGAAAGGGGCATTTGAAAATTTGACTGTTATAAATGAGGTTGCCCAGGAGCTGGGGCTGACAACAGATTCCCCCACTTTGCAGTAAATGGAGAGTTACTATATCGGGTTACCCAGGTGAGAGGTGAGGTAATAGAACAGCCGTTGGTTCTATTGGCCTGGATGCCATTGGTAGATTGTAAGCTATTGTAGGTCATGTACCACTTGCCAGTTGACTGCTCCCGTTGCTCACTTACGAAGTCTGGCTAGTGCCATTACCAATTATAGAGGTGTCATTTAATTGAATTGCTATGGATCTGGTAGGCCCTCTGGTCAAGTCTGCAAGAGGCCATCAGTACATCTTAGTAGTTCTGGACTATGCGAGTTGGTAACCGGAGGCAGTGCTTTTAAAAAATTTCTCTGCTAAAAATATAGCCTGAGAATTGGTTCACATCTTCTCTAGAACGGGACTTCCAAAAGAGATTTTAACAGAACAAGGAACCCCTTTATGTCCAAGGTCATGAGGGAACTGTGTAAAGCACTACAGATTGTCCAATTGAAGACCTCAGTCTACCATCCGCAGACAGACGGCCTCGTAGAGAGTTTCAACAAAATGTTGAAGTTCATGCTTAAGAAGGTGGAGGATAAAGACGGTCGAGACTCCTTCCACACCCCCTGTTCTCTATCAGAGAAGTTCCCCAGGCCTCAACTGGATTCTCTCTGTTTTAACTCTTATATGGTCTACATCCTCGAGGTCTCTTGAACATAGCAAAAGAGACCTGGGAAGCGAAGGTGACCCCCAGCACTGGAGTGTCATTGAGCATGTGGCTCAGATGCAGGAGAGAATGGCAGAAGTGATGCCCATTGTAAAGGAAAGTCTGCTCCGAGTGCAAGAAGCACAAGCAAGGGTGTATCATCACTAGAGATGAGCCACCACCCTAGTGTTCGAATTCGATTCGATTCGTCGAATTGAGGGTGTTTTCGTCGAATGTTCATCGAACACCATCGAATACCATCGAATACCATTGAAAACAATGTCAGGCAAACACAAACACATACAAACAAATAGAAAACACATAGAAAACACCTTCTAAGGTGTCCAAAAGGTGACAAACTACTCAGAAGACACAACAAACACATGGAAAAGTGATAAATACATATAAGAATGCAAAAAGAAAAGAACTGGATGAGTAAAAGGAGAACCTCATTGTGGCTGAGACCTATTTAAGGTAGAATTGATTCCATTTTTGAGGTCCTATTTTTGTAATGTTGCTTACCCTTTAGAATATTGAATGTCTTAGTGGCCTAGTGGTCTGGTGTGTTATTTCACATGAGATTGAAGTTTTAGATTTTGGAACAGAGCAGGTTCAAATCCAGAATATCAGCTGTGATTTTATAAATTAAATTTTATTGATTTTTTTATTATCATGAAGAGGACATAGACGTTTTTTTTTTTTAAATTATGATACAGGGTTCCCTTTCTTATGGGTTTTTCCCTCTCCTATTTGGTATACGGTACATCTAGATGACTAATGAAATAGAAGATGCTTGATTGGAGTGAACTAGAGTTGTGAGATCTTGGCTAAAAAAAGCTCCTTGTCTCATAAACACTAGATGGCTTGGTGGGTTAATGTGTGTGTTTGAGTTTTAATGGGTTATTTTAGATTGATGACATAGTAGGTTCAAATCCTGGATGAACCTTAAGTGGCCATTACACGTCACAACATTGCATGCAATTTCACTTGCAACTTACTGGTTGCAGTGAAATCATGGAGACATTGTTCCATTTGTACACAGCAACACAATAGAATCATGTGTCCATGATTTCACTGCAACCAGTAAGTTGCAAGTGAAATTTCATGCAATGTTGCGACGTGTAAAGCTACCCTTATATATATCAAAAATGTTTTATTCTTTATAATTATTAATTTAATGTATTACATATGTGTGATTTGATGTTTTATAAACTTTTGGTATGTTTTGAATGTATTTTAATTGATTTAATCTGTGTTTTAGCTTAGTAAAAGTGGGCGTTTTCACAGGAAGTCCTGTGGTGGAAGGGCGGGATACAAACAGTATGACGCTATCTTGTGTGTGTATATATATCCTTGATTCTTTTAAGATCTTGATGCCCTGAGGAAGTGGCTATGAGCTATGAAACACGTGTAGGCAAAATAAACAGAGTGTGTGATTAACTGTGTTTATCTTTGTGGTCAGCGCGGCATTTGATCCCAGCTCTTTTGACTCTTATCTGGATTCTACAGTTCTCAGCTGGGAGCCTGCAGCGACCTCCTGTGTGCTTTTATTGTAGTTGTGACACTCACAACTACATCAGGTGAGTTTAACCATTTTGGGTCTGAGCGACCTGTATAATAGCGGTACTACTCCATGTGCGCTTCCTTTCTATTTTAATATATATATATATATATATATATATATATATATATATATATATATAGTGAGGCACCGCCGTCGTGGTCCCATGGCCAGGGTGCATCACATGGGCTTGCAGCATCGGTGCCTGTTCATGTGAGCCTGTCTGTGTGCGGGTGCTGTAAAACTGAACCGGTGAACAGTGGGTTAAGATCTAGGAGGTTCATGACACCAATGACTGTCCAACAGAGCAGTGTATGCTAATTGCTTGCAGCCCCAGGTGTGGGTGTGTCAGGTGGGTGTAGAGAACAGAACTTAGCCTGCCAGGTGGCTTTGTGAGAGGGTGGAGATGGGAGCCAGACTATAGACGGATCCTGCAAGATGTGAGGCTGAGGGGTCTCGTCCCCCGGGAACGAGGCGAAAAGGCCAGGCGGTTCATGTGTAAGCATAATGGTCTATGTAAAAATGCCATGTATGTTGTCTCATGTGAATGAAGGCCAGGCTGCCGTAACTGCCATTGGGACTGACTGCTAGGTCGTGATATGGTCCCGTTGACTATGTGTGAGGGTTCATGTGTAAGCATAATGGTCTATGTAAAAATGCCATGTATGTTGTCTGATGTGAATGAAGGCCAGGCAGCCGTAACCACCATTGGAACTGACTGCTAGGTCGTGATATGGTCCCGGTGATAAAGGTGTGAATCATAATGGTGTATGCAAAGTACCATGTATGATATGTAACTGGATGACTCATAATGATGTATGCAAAAGTACCATATGATGTATCCAAGTGTGAATATGATGGGGAATGATCCCTGTCAAATGGCCAGGCGGCTGTAACCGCCATTAGAGCCAGACTGAGGTCTGCAAGGATCGGTAGGGGACGCCTTGAGGTCCTGGTGACAAATGTATTATATGTACTGTAAATGTGAAGGGTAGATACGGCTAGGTGGCCAGGAGCGCCAAAGGAGCTATAGTTAGTGCTCCAGAGCATAAGATGTAATGTGAATTGTAAATATAGTGTAAATAATATGATGGAATGTCCAGTAATGTACAGATGTGAATGTTATATTATGTGTCTTTTGTTCCCTGTTTATGCCGTTATTAATAAACCGTTATACACTTTATGCACTGGTAACCCTGGTAGGAGTGCTATTCTGTTACCAAGCGAGTTCCCCAGGGGTGCTACTGTGGCGCCCCGCACCGAGTGCGTCACAGGAGGGTATTGCAGCCAAGACAGCAGCATCAATATTCTCCGACCCAGCAGCCATATGGTTAACTCAGAGATCCATACCCTACATGCATCACCTAGCATAGAGGGCCAATCAGGTCCTGGTGGGCGGAGTGTAAGGGTAGTGTGTAGTGGAAAAGTTAGTACAATTAGTCTAGTCTAGGAGTGTAACTGCAACTTAGAAGACCTCTGCAGATTCCCAGCTCTGCAACCTAGGAGAGGGGGTTGCACAGTTTCGTGCGGCCCCCTGGCCACCTTCTACCGGCCATCTCCCTACCGTCACCACGGTTGAGCACCATTACCCCCGGTGCATTACCAACCGATCTACGGGCTTCAAAACACGGGTTCCCAAAAACTCCCGTGCCTGACCTACAGCCGGTTTGCTGGTACCGAAGCTAGCAGTAGTCCAGCTCTGCTATGCGAACCAGAAGAGTGGAGGGATCGCTCTACAGGAGCCCCCCATCACCCGCCAAATTCCAGTCGTCTAACCAGCGGTGTACCCACCAAGGGACCCAAGGCTCCCCAAAGCATCCGGAACGTATACCCCGGATAGGGCATTCAAGCAGCCTCCCTGTACCCGATCTGGTATTCCTGGGTGACAATGGCACACAAGCTAGATAGAACGGAGGAACACCGCGGATCTCTGAGGGACACCTATTACTGCTGAGTCTACCCGGTCTACTACCCGTTAACTGTATGCCATGTATTGCTTGCTGGTTGCAGTAAAGAACCCGTTACAGAGACTTAGTGTCCGTGCTTCCTTATGAACTGTTTATCCGCATGCTAAGGTAACCGCAGCTGCCTCACAACATCTTGTGCAGCTTCAGGCTCCGGGGATCACCGCTCAGCCTGTGGGGAGCGTAACATCTTGCTGCATTCCATCCCCCGGAGGCCCGCAGCGTCGGTACAGTTACCGAATCTCTCATAGGTGGCGTCACGACAGTTTAACCCCTAAATCTGTTCCCACAAGACGTCTCATCATTTTTGATCTGTACCACCGGGCCCCACTACCGGCAGGAGCGGCACCCCGTGACAAGGAGGAAGAAGCAAACGCCTAAACCGGAGTCTCGGCCACGGTGAGTCACTACCTCACAATATATATTTGCAAAGTTTAAGATCTAGCGCTTACTATAATGACAATAATGCAACCCACTTAAATCTCACACCAAATACTTTTATCAATAATTCTAAATTTATTTCCAAATATTCTAAAAACAATTTTCAAATAATTTATAAAATCTTCAATTTTGTTAAAATTCATTGATTACTCATAAAATAAGTGATGGGGTCTTTCCCTTGGTGGTTTTGGTGGTTTGTAGGCTCTTCACTTATGTGTGCTGTGATTTCTCTTCGGTTTGATTTTGTTATCTAGAGAAAATAATGTATGGTGAATTAGGTTGGGTTTCCAATCTTTTTTATATGTGAATTAATTGATTAATCAATAGATCACCAGACTCACCTGGTATTTTTCAGTGTTGTTTAAAAAAACTCTCCTTGTGTGGTCATCAGTTTACGGCGAAATCTAATGAGACACACTTTGATTAACTTAATTGACCAACTGTGTGTTGTATAGTTAGTACATTTGTTAATAATTCATAGTACAAACCTTGTGTGTTTTCTGTTTGTACTTGGTTCTGTCTTTTTGGAGGTTCACTTGTGCCTCTACCTAGAAACACATGGTATAATTATACTCTATTTGCTACACTTACTCCATAGCTTGTTGGTATTACAATTACCTCTATAGATCTTAACAACGTCCTAGTGTCATGTTTGCTAGGGTCATACTTCTTAGTTGCAGCCTGTAATTGTAATGCACATAATTCAGACTGCCTGATGCAGACGTGATTGAGTCTTATACACTTAACTATTTGCCGTAAGCTGGCCCTATAGCTTGTATACTTTGTGTATGTACTCACTCTTTGTAGGTGACTGTGAGCACTCGTGTTCTCAGGAACAGCTTCCAAACTCCCCCGCAATGCTGACACACCTGGTGCGTTTACATACAGTGTGGCCGACAGTGACCCTCCCGGCTTTTGGGTTAACTGACGTCACCGGATGTCTGCGTTCATGTGACTCATTGCGGTCATGTGATTGCAGCGGTTGCTAGGGATTGTCTTAGCGTTTTGTTTGCCTTTAGCGAGATGTCGCGTCCCTGGTGCGGACGAGAGTGTGTGATCTGTACGCAGGCATCTGCCTGCGCACAGATCACATATAGGAGTGAATGGGTGCGCGCGGCGGTCTGCAAGCATCTGCAGACCGCGGTGCGCACCATTATAAACATAGGGGCCGCGGTCTGCATGCTGATGCTTGCAGATGCATCTGCAAGTCTGAAGCCAGCCTTATTCCTATATTTTCATCATACATTCTTTGTACATTCTTCCACCTGTATTAAATAAAAGGTTCCTTTTTCTGGCTGCACCCTTGATGTTTCACTTTGTTGGACCTTATTTTTATTTTTATTTATATAGGCCCTTCTTATTGTAGTAATTATACCATGTACAGTATTTCTTTACATTTTTTAAACTTCTCTAGTCAAACCCAAACTAGAGTGTTAAGTGTATATATCCACTTTGTTTCGATCCGTAAGATTTTTTTTATATGGTTCCCTCCTCTCCAGTTTTTGGTTACATGTTGAATTGCCAGGAATTTTGTCCCCTTTGTTTTTGATTGATGGACGTCCTTGTAGTGTCTATTCAAGCGGTGTCCGGGGAAACCTTTTCTTATGTTCCCTATATGTTCTGACATTCTTTTAGTTAAGTGTATAAGACTCAATCACGTCTGCAGCAGGCAGTCTGAATTATGTGCATTACAATTACAGACTGCAACTAAGGCTGGCTTCAGACTGCGTGTCTGATCCGATCCGTAGCTGTCCGCTTGAGGCAGACAGCCGCGGACCGGATCAGCACACAGGACGGGGGGCTATTATGCCCTCCGATCCTGTGTGCAGCCGCACGCAGCTGAACCAGCTGACAGGTCAGGACCGCGGCGCCCGCGGTCCTCACCTATTAGCATCGGGAGCAGCGTGCGGCTGCACACAGGATCGGAGGGCATAATAGCCCCCCGTCCTGTGTGCTGATCCGGTCCGCGGCTGTCTGCCTCAAGCGGACAGCTACGGATCGGATCAGACACGCAGTCTGAAGCCAGCCTAAGAAGTATGACCTTAGCAAACATGACACTTGGACGTTGTTAAGATCTATAGAGGTAATTGTAATACCAATAAGCTATGGAGTAAGTGTAGCAAATAGAGTATAATTATACCATGTGTTTCTAGGTAGAGGCACAAGCGAACCTCCAAAAAGACAGAACCATGTACAAACAGAAAACATACAAGGTTTGTACTATGAATTATTAACAAATGTACTAACTATACAACACACAGTTGGTCAATTAAGTTAAAGGGATCCTGTCACCTCCAAAACGCCCTGTAAGCTATCAAAACATGTCCCTGCACCATCCATTCACTAATCTTACACTCCTTTTGTCTCCTAAAAGCATCCTGTGAAAGAGGAGAAAAACGTTTTAATACTTACTCATTAGTGATTATAATTAGCAGGGGCCATATTCTTTAGTCACCAGGGGGTGTTGTTTTGCAGCCTTGAGGATCCACCCTCTCTCTCTCTGTCTGTGCTGTTGTGATGTGCAGCTGAAGGCAGGACTAATAATTTGCATTCTGTGAGTGATAGAGAGGGGGGAGTGCAATGCCTGCACATCACAGCAGAACACACAGAGACAGGGTGGATTCCTGGAGCTCCAAAACAGCCCACCTTGGTGACTAAAGAATATAGTCACTGCTAATTATAATCACTAATGAGTGAGTATTAAAACGTTTTTATGCACTTTTACAGGATGCTTTTAGGAGACAAAAGAAGTGTGAGATTAGTGATAGGATGGTGCAGGGACAGGTTTTGCTAGCTTAGGAGGCGTTCACATTTGCAGATGTCTCCACAGCGTTCTGCGGAGGCATCTGCAAGCCTCTGCATGCAGACCACAGCCCCTATCTTTATAATGGAGCGCACGATGTCTGCAGATGCTTGCAGACCGCCGTGCGCTCCCATTGCCCGCCATGAGTGATCTGTGCGCAGGCGGATGCCTGCGCACAAATCACACACTCCCGCCTGCACCAGGGATGCAACATGTCGCGTCCCTGGTGCGGACGAGACTGTGTGATCTGTGCGCAGGCATCCGCCTGCGCACAGATCACATATGGGAGTGAATGGGTGCGCACGGTCCTGCGCTGTCAAGTGCAGCACCGTGCGCTCTTATTATAAAGATAGGAGCTGGCGGCCGCTGCGCACACATTGCGGACCCGTCCGCAGAACGCTGCGGAGGGGAAGGCTAATGTGAAGCCAGCCTTAGGAGGTATTTTGGAGGTGACAGGATCCCTTTAATCAAAGTGTGTCTCATTAGATTTCGCCATAAACTGATGACCACACAAGGAGAGTTTTTTAAACAGCACTGAAAAATACCAGGTGAGCCTGGTGATCTATTAATTAATCAATTCACATATAAAAAAGATTGGAAACCCAACCTAATTCACCATACATTATTTTCTCTAGATAACAACATCAAACCAAAGAGAAATCACAGCACACATAAGTGAAGAACCTACAAACCACCAAAACCACCAAGGAAAGACCCCATCACTTATTTTATGAGTAATCAATGAATTTTAACAAAATTGAAGATTTTATAAATTATTTGAAAACTGTTTTTAGAAATATTTGGAAATAAATTGAGAATTATTGATAAAAGTATTTGGTGTGAGATTTAAGTGGGTTGCATTATTGTCATTATAGTAAGCGCTAGATCTTAAACTTTGCAAATTGACCATTAATATTGAAGATTAAACATACACGGAATATCTTCATAGATCTTTTAGCTGCTACTAAACTGAGGTGATCACATAGACACCAAATAGCTGACTCCAGTGTACAAATGACCAAATAAATCACTATATACCGTATATACTCGTGTATAAGCCGAGTTTTTCAACCCAAAATTTGGGCTGAAAAGTCCCCCCTCGGCTTATACACGGGTCAATACGGTAGGGCCGCTCATTATATATGCACTGCTTCCCCCTGTCAATCAGCGGCAGGGGGAAGCAGTGCATATATGCCCCCAAATGCTGGCACTCTCCCCCCTTGTAAGGGTCCCCTCCCGCTGCATATCTTTCCATTCCGGTCTTCTGCACAGCGCCGCTCCTCGGTGCTCCGTCCTGCTACATCCGGGATCTCCGGCCGTCGCAGGCATATGACGTCATCGCGCGACGGCCGGGGATCCCGAAATGCAGCGAGGACGGAGCATGGAGAACGGAGCACCGAGGAGCGGCACTGAGCAGAAGACCGGGATGGTAAGATAAGCAGCGGGGGGGGGGGGGGGGGGGGCTTACAAGGGGGGCGAGTGCCAGCATTTGGGGGCTGCTATATACCCCCTGGGGGCTGCTGTATACTACCACTGGGGCTGTATATACCACTGGGGCTGTATATACCTCTGGGGCTGCTGTATACTACCACTGGGGCTGCTGTATATACCACTGGGGCTGCTGTATACTACCACTGGGGCTGTATATACCACTGGGGCTGCTGTATACTACCACTGGGGCTGTATATACCACTGGGGCTGTATATACCTCTGGGGCTGCTGTATACTACCACTGGGGCTGTATATACCACTGGGGCTGCTGTATACTACCACTGGGGCTGCTGTATACTACCACTGGGGCTGCTGTATACTACCACTGGGGCTGCTGTATACTAACTACTGAGGCTGCTGCTGTATATACCACTGGGGCTGCTGCTGTATATACCACTGGGGCTGCTGCTGTATACTACCACTGGGGCTGCTGTATATACCTCTGGGGCTGCTGTATACCACACTGCTGGGGGCTGTATACCTGTGCTGGGGTCCACCCTCGGCTTATACACGAGTCAATAGGTTTTCCCAGGTTTTGAGGGCAAAAGTAGGGGGGTCGGCTTATACATGGGTCAGCTTATACACGAGTATATGGAATGTCTTTATAGTCCTTGGCCATATGCGCCTAAAGTATATTAAGTTTATTTTAATGTCTGCTCAATGCACCAATACGAACACTCTTCTCTTTCACACATCACCTCTCCTGCAGATACTTGCACTGATACCACAGATGCCTTTGGCACGCTCCCGCGTACGTGTCACCATACATCTGTGCAGTCCAGCCACTGAAAGTGCCACACGCTCCCATTTTCATCCGGGCGCCGGCGGCTTATTTCGTTCACATATGCCTTATCAGATAGATCCCTACTCTATGTTTTTTCCACTTTCTCTACCTATAGTATTTTACTCTCAGGGCACGTTTTCTTTATTTATAGGCTTCTTCTGGAGCCTGGCTCCATTTCACAAAACCTTTGGTATGTATCTGTTCAGTTTCCTGATATATGTGGTCAAGTGCCTTTATGGATCTGTTTCTATTTTCCTTCATATTAGTACTCCTGCCTGATCCCCACACAGGGGATTTTTCACCTCTAACAGGGACATACTATTTAGTGTAAAGCATTTATAATAGTCAATCCACACTTGTATGACTTTCTCTTTGTTTCCACACTCTACAGCCACAGACAAAGTAAGACTGTTTCTAGTCCTTTTCAGTTGTACCAGACTGAACAGCCACATAGCTGACCACTATAGATGTAACCATATGCTCAGTGAGATATAAGGTAGTCATGCTACATAGTGATATATGGTATATTTCATTAACATTTTTAACTTGTACATATTGCCTCTTTCGACTCCTTTTACTTATCATGTTCAAAAAATTTCCTTCCTGAATCCACATACGGCAATCAGACTAGTTCTCTGGATCAACACCCTATCAAAGAATCTAGTCTATATAACCGGTAATATTATATGTTTCAAGAAAGGCATCCAGGCCCTTCTTAAATGTTAGTAGTGACTCACTCATTACAACAGCATGTGGCAGAGAGTTCCATAGTCTCACTGCTCTTACAGTAAACAATCCACATCTGTGATTATGATTAAGAAGAAGGGATATCGGCTGCAACACTAACACTAGAAAAAGGGGAAAGCATATTAGCTAGTGAATGCATGGCTGGCTATGTGCAAAGCTGCTCAATGTGAATAGGGTATACAGGCACAGCAGAAAACTGCTTCATGATATAGAGGAAAAAAAAAGAGAAGTTAGCTAATGCTATGGCCATGGCATTTCAGCCCGATAACCGGCGTCAAGATCTCTCATACTACGGGGTCCTAACCTTGTGCCTCTTCCTGCAGTGTGAATTGCTTGAATGGGTGTCTGTGCCACTAACTGCAATTAAAACCTGCGTGTATGGGTGTGTCAGGACCTAGGCTAACAGCAGGATATAGAGTCTCAACATGGCTACAGGGTGGGGGAGGGTGCACGGTCAGAAAACATATCATACTGACGTTAAAGAGACTGCCAGCGACACCTCAATATGTGAAAGGTGCTAGCCAGAAAAAAACATCATCAAGAAAGGATATCGGCTGGAACACTTACACTAGAAAAAGGGAAAAGCATATTAGCTAGTGAATGCATGGCTGGCTATGTGCAAAGCTGCTCAATCTACTCTACTTCCTGCTGTAGCCTAGGTCCTGACACACCCATTCACGCAGGTTTTAATTGCAGTTAGTGGCACAGACACCCATTCAGGCAATTCACACTGCAGGAAGAGGCACAATGTTAGGACCCGGTAGTATGAGAGACCTTGGCGCCGGTTACCGGGCTGAAATGACATGGCCATTGCATTAGCTAACTTCTCCTTTTTTTTTTCCTCTATATCATGAAGCAGTTTTCTGCTGTGCCTATATACCCTATTCACATTGAGCAGCTTTGCACATAGGCAGTCATGCATTCACTAGCTAATATGCTTTTCCCTTTCCCTAGTGTTAAGGCCGCTTCACACGCTAGGATATAGGTGAACGAGATCGTTAGCCATGTCACGTGACTGCGATCCTTCCGACATCGCTAGTGCGTTGTCACACGCAAGGATATCGTTAACAATCTTAAATTTGGCAACGCTTCAGCTATTTGTAGAAGAACGTTTGAACGATTTTACAAAGCGGCAGGAATAGGAGAAATATGAACGACATTGTTCAAAAAGGTTTCACGCTGAACGATGTTGCTGCTTCCCAGGACGTTAATTGGACGATGAACGATATATTTGAGGTCCGGATCTCAAATTTTGGATGAACGTTCCAACGATTTTTCCTTCCTACATTATTCATTCACACACAATGATGCACAAACGATATCGTTAGAACGTTCACAAATCCGTGATGTTTCAACGATATTGTTACCGAGATCCCAGCGTGTGAAGCGGCCTTTAGTGTTGAAACCGATATCCTTTCTTGTTGATGTTTTTTTCTGACTAGCACCTTTCACAAATGGAGGTGTTGCCGGCAGTCTCTTTAGCGTCAGTATGATACATTTTCTGACCGTGCACCCTCCCCGCGCTGTAGCCATGTTGAGACTCTACATCCTGCTGTAGCCTAGGTCCTGACACACCTATACACGCAGGTTTTAATTGCAGTTAGTGGCACAGACACTCATTCAAACAATTCACACTGCAGGAAGAGGCACAAGGTTAGGACTCGGTAGTATGAGAGACCTTGGTGCCGGTTACTGGGCTGAAATGCCATGGCCATTGCATTAGTTAACTGCTCATTTTTTTCCTCTATATCATGAAGCAGTTTACCTGTATACCCTATTCACATTGTACAGCTTTGCACATAGCCAGCTATGCATTCACTAGCTAATATGCTTTTCCCTTTTTCTAGTGTTAGTCTTGCAGCCGATATCCTTTCTTGTTGATGTTTTTTTCTGGCTAGTACCTTTCACATATGGAGGTGTCGCCGGCAGTCTCTTTAGTGTCTGTAATTATGATTAAACCTTCTTTCCTCCAGACATAGAAGATGCCCCCTTGTCCCCTTGTCTCAGGCCTAAGAGTAAAAAGATCATTAAAAAGGTCTCTGTACTGTCCCCTCCTATATTTATATATTCTTATAAGATCATCCCTAAGCCTTTGTTTTTCCAAACTAAATAACCCCAAGTTTAATAACCTGTTTTGGTATTGCATACCCCTCAGTCCTCTAATAACCTTGGTCGATCATCTCTGCACCAGCTGTAGTTCAGCTATGTCTTTCTTATACACTGGAGACCAGAATTGTACACAGTATTCTAAGTGTGGTTGCGCTAGTGACCTGAATGGAGGTAAAATTATGTTCTCCTCATGAGCATCTATGCTTCTTTTAATGCATCCCATTATTTTACTTGCCTTTGCAGCAGCTGCCTGACACTGGGCACTAAATGTGAGTTTATCATCTACCCATACACTCAGGTCTTTTTCAGTGGTAGTTTTGCCCAGTGTTTTACAATTAAGAACATAGTTATACATTTTATTTCCTCTTCCTAAGTGCATGACCTTACATTTATCCCCTTTAAAGCTCATTTGCCATTTATCAGCCCAAGCTTCTAGTTTACATAAATCTTCCTGTAATGTAAAATTGTCCTCCTCTGTATTGATAACTCGGCAGAGTTTAGTGTCATCTGCAAATATTTAGATTCTAATCTGTATGCCCCCTACAAGGTCATTAATAAATATGTTAAAAAGAAGCAGGCCCAATACTGACCCCTGTGGTACCCCTCTGTTAACTGTGACCCATTCTGGGTGTGTTCCATTAAAAACCACCATTTGTTTCCCATCACTTAACCCACTTACGTGTATTTCCCCTATCCCCATTGCTCTCATTTTATGGAATCTTTAAAGATTAAAAATAATGGTTTATCTATGATGGTACTTAATTCCTGCAGTACTCTGGGGTGTATCCCATCTGGACCTGGGGATTTGTCAACTTTAGTGATTTTTAGACGGTGCCGTACTTCCTGTTGGGTTAAGCAGGTTGCATTTAATGGAGAGTTTTTGTTATCACTGATCATGTTGTTTGTCATGGGATATTCTTGTGTAAATACCGTTGCAAAAAAGTCATTTAGCATATTGGCTTTTCCCTCATCCTCATCCACCAAATAACCCAGACTATTTTTAAAGGGGCCAACACCATCATTTTTTAGTTTCTTACTATTTATGTAGTTAAAGAATATTGGGATTTTTTTTTACTTTTTCTGGAAATGAGTCTCTCTGTCTCAATCTTTGCTGCCTTGATTTGCTTTTTACAGATGTTATTTAATTTTCTGTATTTATTTAATGCCTCATCACTACCTACTTGCTTTAATTCCCTAAATGCTTTCTTTTTATCACTTATTGCGCCCCTTACAGCCTTATTTAGCCATATTGGTTTCCTCCTATTCTAGCATGTTTATTCCCATAGGGTATATATTGTGTACAGGTCCTATTCAGGATGCTATTAAATGTCTCCCATTTGCTTTGTGTACTTTTATGTCTCAGGACATCGTCGCAGTTTATTGCACGAAGATCATCTCTCATACATTGGAAATTTGCCTTCCTGAAGTTTACTATTACCCAAGTAACTGCCAACCTGTATATTTGATATGCGGTCCGGCCTATTGGTTAATATTAGGTCCAGCAGTGCCCCCCTTCTTGTTGGGTCCTGAGCCAGTTGTGAAAGGTAATTGTCTCTCATAATTGTCAAAAACCTATTACCTTTCCTGGAACTGCAGGTTTCTGTTCCCCAATGTATTTCAGGGTAGTTGAAGTCCCCCATAATAATAACTTCTCCCTGAGTAGCTGTTTCGTCTATTTGCTTTATGAGGATATTCTCCTCCACCTCCATTATTGTTGGAGACTTATAACAAACCCCTATCAGTAATTTATTATTTTTCCCCCTCCCCTTATCTCCACCCACAGGGACTCTACATTTTCATTAGATTCACATATATTATCACGAAGGATGGGTTTATGGATGATTTTACATATAAACACACACCTTCCCCTCGCTTACTTGTGTGGTCATTTCTGAATAGACTATAGCCCTGTAAATTAACAGCCCAGTCATGGCTCTCGTCCAGCCATGTCTCAGATATCCCAACCATGTCATAATTATCTTCCAGCAAAATTAATTCTAATTCCTCCATTTTGTTGGTGAGGCTTCTGGCATTAGTATATGTGGCACCCCATGGGTTAATGTGCTACAATAACACCACATGGGTTCTCTCCCCCACTACACACTGACAAACACTAGCACCTCTGGGCCAAGAGGGGGAGCACAACCTGCTTCCTTATATACTCTTGCCCATGAGGGAGAGCTCAGTTCAGCTCGGAGCAGGGCTGTGAAGAGCACGAGTTAGTGCAGAACTTAGTGCAGACCTAGTGAGGGTCAGAGGAACAGGAGAACTACAGACAGAGAAACACGTCTGGGAGCTGGAGTGATACCTTCACTTGCCCCAGAAGAACGCACAGAAACGGACACCGGATCCGGTACTGTGTCTGGCACCCACAGCACAGTGAATCCCGGAACAGTGGGATCTCTAGATGCCCCTAGTACCAGAGCAAAGCAACACGGAGGGGTCAGCACAGCACAGAGGACTCAAGTTGCCTAGCCAAGTGGTACCAGCAAAATACAGAGAGAGAGACGTGAGGAATCCCAGCAGCTCAGCTAATAACAGCAGCCAGGACACACACACAGTGCAGCATAAGGACGCTGACGACCCCGAACAGGGTGGGAAGAGAGCTCAGCCCCATTACAGACTCCGTGGACTATAATCTGCAGTAACATCAGTAGTAAAGCTTTGGAAAACAGCAAAACTGTGAGTCTGTGTATTGATTGCGACCTTTGCTCCAGATTCAGCACAGAGAGCTCCCCCCTGCTACAAGCCTGTCAGCTCTGCAACCTCAGGAGAGAAGGAGAAGTGCACCAGTGTCTACCAAACGTGAGTGTGTGTCCTTTAACCCCGTCTCCACCATCTATAACCCCAATAGACTTTAACCCTTACTGCCCCAGGGGATACAGTTCTTCCCACTGGAACTACACCATCTCCGCTGCCATCACATCAGCCCCGGAGGTTCTGCGGCAGCGGCGGCCCCATCACTGGCCGCACCAAGTGGGTGGCACCACCCGTGACAAATCCCCTTGTAAATATTCCCCCATCTTATTGTGCGGGCCCAGGGACACGGTCCGGACCAAGCCACCCGTGACTTCCCCGGCACCGACCGGTCCGGTACCGAGTACCCCCGTCCCGTGGGGGCTCCACATATACATGCACTTTATGCATCTCTCTTATGCATATTGAAGCTGCTTGGTATGCGTACCTACGCCACACTAGGTTTCTTTCTCTTTTTTCTTTTTTTTTTTGCCTCCCTTCTCTCTACCTTAACTTTACATTATACAGTAGGTCCCTTTTATTTTTATGATCACATTCCCTTAGGTATAGCTTCATGTCGTACTTACTTCACAGACTAGCCACTTGATTTAATCCTTTTTACCATGTTACCAACCATCAGCATCAAGATGTATGTATTGTCATCACTTCTACATAGATAGCACGTGTTCACTTGATTACAACATCTGAAGATTAATGGATAACCTGTTTTTTTGGGGGGTTTTTATGTCTAATTTGTGAATTGACTGTATTTTATGTTGTGTGTATTTTACCAGGTAATCAGATCATTGACAAAGGCTCAAGTAACTGAAACATTGGACGAGTTTCTGAATAAGTGTGTCAAGAACACATCTTTTTTTTCACCTATAAATTGGATTCCTCCATTTTTTCCAGATTGACTTTTATCCTAGCGGTGTGCCAGGGTACTCCATACTTTATTTCATACTATTTTCTTTGAGCACCCTTGCGGTGGTGAATCTGGCTCTACTCGAATCATAGCAGCTCCTTTTTTAGCCAGAGCTCCTCTTTTCCAGATTTTTCACAAATGTCCTTCTAGACATTTTCATATATTGAATCTGAAACCTCGACTATCCTCTCCCGAGTGATGACACCTAAAGAGTTACTGTCAACTCCAATCGAGGAAGTGAGGATTATCAGTTACGAGAAGGAACTCAAGAAACAGGCAGTGATCCTACTCTCTTTGCTGATAACAAAGCATTTTGTATAAAGTTTGAGAGTATTTTGAACAAATGTTTTATGGATATTATCCTGTTAACTATTGAACATCTACAGTTGTGGCCAAAAGTGTTGACACCCCTGCAATTCTGTCAGATAATACTCAGTTTCTTCCTGAAAATGATTTCAATCACAAATTCTTTGGTATTATTATCTTCATTTAGTTTGTCTTCAATGAAAAAACACAAAAGAGAATGAAGCAAAAAGCAAAACGTTGATCATTTCACACAAATCTCCAAAAATGGGCCAGACAAAAGTGTTGGCACTCTCAGCCTAATAACTGCGTGCAACAGCTTCTGGTAACCATCAATGAGTTTCTTACAATGCTCTGCTGGAATTTTAGACCATTCTTCTTTGGCAAACTTCTCCAGGTCCCTGATATTTGAAGGGTGCCTCCTCCAAACTGCCATTTTTAGATCTCTCCACAGGTGTTCTATGGGATTCAGGTCTGGACTCATTGCTGGCCACCTTAGAAGTCTCCAGTGCTTTCTCTGAAACCATTTTCTAGTGCTTTTTGAAGTGTGTTTTGGGTCATTGTCCTGCTGGAAGACCCATGACCTCTGATGGAGACCCAGCTTTCTCACACTGGGCCCTATATTATGCTGCAAAATTTGTTGGTAGTCTTCAGACTTTATAATGCCATGCACACGGTCAAGCAGTCCAGTGCCAGAGGCAGCAAAGCAACCCAAAACATCAGGGAACCTCCGCCATGTTTGACTGTAGGGACCGTGTCCTTTTCTTTGAATGCCTCTTTTTTTCTCCTGTTGATGCCTTTGCCCAAAAAGCTCTACTTTTGTCTCATCTGACCAGAGAACATTCTTCCAAAACGTTTTAGGCTTTCTCAGGTAAGTTTTGGCAAACTCCAGCCTGGCTTTTTTATGTCTCGGGGTAAGAAGTGGGGTCTTCCTGGGTATCCTACTATTCAGTCCCTTTTCATTCAGACGCCGACGGATAGTACGGGTTGACACAGTTGTACCCTCGGACTGCAGGGCAGCTTGAACTTTTTTGGATGTTAGTTGAGGTTCTTGATCCACCATCTGCACAATCTTGCGTTGAAATCTCTCGTCAATTTTTCTTTTCCGTCCACATCTAGGGAGGTTAGCCACAGTGCCATGGGCTTTAAACTTCTTGATGACAATGTGCACGGTAGACACAGGAACATTCAGGTCTTTGGAGATGGACTTGTAGCCTTGATATTGCTCATGCTTCCGCACAATTTGGTTTTTCAAGTCCTCAGACAGTTCTTTTGTCTTCTTTCTTTTCTCCATGCTCAATGTGGTACACACAAGGACACAGGACAGAAGTTGAGTCAACTTTAATCCATGTCAACTGGACAAAGGAGGAGCTGTCATAGTGATGGACAGAACATACTACCTAACTGAGATTGTGTCTGAATTATCTGACACAAGTACGTACATGCCAGTACTAAGGGACCCTACTCCTGACATCTAGACTTTGGTAAAAAAAAAATTCTTGTGGATCATTACCATTCACTTAAAGTTATTGATCAAAAACTCACAGAATACTTTGTGAAGTGATCCCGGTTTTCTACACATTCTACACATTACTAAAGGTGCACAAAAATTTAATGCGTCCAATTGTGGCATCCACGAAGTCCATCTTTTCACTTTTGGTAATCACTCTCGATAAGATGCTCAGCCCATTGGTACCTGGCTTAAGGTCTAAACTAATGGACACTAATGACTTTTTGAGTACAATTAAGGAGTTAAAACAGATACCTTCAGACTCCCTTTTTGTCATCGTGGACATAAACACTAACATAAATCATACCTGTGGAATTAAAACAGTATGCTGGTTCCTCGACCTTCACGATTGTTTTACCCCACCTCAGAAGGAATTTTGCATTGACCTACTCACAATAGTGTTAGAGAATTTATTTTTCCTCTCCCAACATACCTTTTATTACCATAAGCAAGGGACCACAATAAGGTCCAATGTGATGCCTCCGTACACTAATATATTCATGAGTAAGTTCGAACATGAATATATAACCACCCATTGATAGCAGGCACACACCTGTAACGCCGGTGTGTTTGTACCTTATTTCCCCAGCGTTACTGTGTATGTCTTTTCTCTTACCCAATGCTCCTTCCTCACTAACTAGCTGGGATACTGTTGCCTGTTACCTGTATAGATGCTGCTCAGTTCCCTGCTCTATTGCATAGCCATACGTGTGTTGTAGAGTCATTGGTCCGCTGCGTGACCATCCACGTGTGCGGTCCATGGCTGCCGCTGTGGAAGCTAACCGTGGGTTGTGAGGTGTTCTGCAGCTGGTGCATGACTTTCCACGTGTGTTCAGGCTTGCAGCTACTTTCAGTTGCCCTAGGCCTCAGTTCCTGTGCTGGCTATGCTGTACTGGTTCTGTCTGTGCTTAGGGTGTACATAGCCACACCTTCCCTGCTTTTATTAGGTGGAGTGTGTGCGCTTGAATTGCTGTTACCAGCCTATAGCTGAGGGTCCGCTCCTATTTAAAATTTCCTTTCCTTGTTGGATGTCGCCAGAGCTTCTTATTAAGTTGCAGAACCTAGCCATGTGTGTTTAGTCCCGAATGCTGTTCTGGTAAGCCTTGTCTACAGCTCCTGTTCTGCCTTCTACCAGTTCTGGGAATGCTGATGTCTTAGTCCCTGGACCCTTTCTGTCTATGTGTTGGTACCAAAGTCCTTGCCCTTGAATGTAGATTCCTGCTGTGTGATGTTCCTGAAGTCCTTCTGTGTCTTGAACCATATACCCAGTGACGGTGAGTTTCTTGTAACCATTGTCCCATGAATAAACCACTGCCAGTGTCCCCGATGACTGCTGTCTGGTGTGCCAGGTGACTGCTGTCCGATGTCCCAGATGGCCGCTGTCCAGTGTCCCTAATGCCCGTTGTCCGGTGTCCCTGATGCCTGTTATCCAGTGTCCCTGATGCCTGTTATCCAGTATCTCTGATGCTAGCTGTCCGGTGTCCCTGATGCCAGCTGTCCGGTATCCCTGATGCCAGCTGTCCGGTGTCCCTGATGACCGCTGTCTGGTGTCCCTGATGACCGCTATCTGGTGTCCCTGATGACCGCTGTCCGGTGTCCCTGATGACCGCTGTCTGGTGTCCCTGATGACCGCTGTCTGGTGTCTCTGATGAACGCTGTCTGGTGTCCCTGATGACAGCTGTCTGGTGTCCCTGATGACAGCTGTCTGGTGTCCCTGATGACAGCTGTCTGGTGTCCCTGATGACAGCTGTCTGGTGTCCCTGATGACAGCTGTCTGGTGTCCGTGATGACAGCTGTCTGGTGTCCCTGATGACCGCTGTCTGGTGTCCCTGATGACCGCTGTCTGGTGTCCCTGATGACCGCTGTCTGGTGTCCCTGATGACCGCTGTCCGGTGTCCCTGATGACCGCTGTCCGGTGTCCCTGATGACCACTGTCCGGTGTCCCTGATGACCTCTGTCCGGTGTCCCTGATGACCGCTGTCCGGTGTCCCTGATGACTGCTGTCCGGTGTCCCTGATGTACTGACGTTCCCTGCCTGGAGCCGTGTCTGATGTTTGGAGTCCAGATGTCCTGCCTTTGTCCTAAATGTCCAGCCTGTGCCCAGATGTCCAGTCCGTGATCCTGGTGGTCCAGCACGTGTTTCAGAGTTGGTCCCGCTTGTGTTTCTGGACAGGTTAATCATCCGTGTTCCAGGGGAGTCTCCAGCATTGTTTCTCGGTGATGGCTCTGCCTGTGTATCCTGGATATGAATAGCCAATGTTGTAAGCTGTCAGTGTTCCTGGATCTGTGCTTTCGGTTTTTCCACCTGTGTCCCAATGTCCAGCCTGTTCCCTAGGGCCCATCCTGTGATGATGACGTCTGTCTGAGGTCGGTGTCTGATGTTCTCTTGCTGAGCCAGTGCTCTGCCTGAGGTTCTCCTGATATGCTCGTGCCAGACGACACTGGAATGCATCAACCCCATGATGACCTCTTACCATCGCCAGACGTCGGCCTACCTAAGATGTTCCCCTTGCCTGATGGGGGGAATCGGGAGCCTGGCATAACGTCTTGTTACCGTGTCTTGTAATGTGTCTATGTTTAGTAAACTTTGTTTCTTAATACCTGAAGGATGCAGTGTCATCTAGTCTTGCATGTTACCACTTTGCCCACATGCTCAGCTGCCACAGACCCCAGTTGCTGCCCTACCTTAGTCCGGGCAGGCCTGGGTTTCCCCTGTGGCCCAGTGGGTCCACATTCTATACTACATGGGAGGCACACCCCACATCACCGTGGCCTGGCAGCATGGGTGTGTAAGATAAGCTCGCATCCCTCATAACAACTCATTAGTGTGGAGCCGCTACATAGATGAAATTTTTATCATTGGCACGGCAGCCTAGATCAATTAAACAATTTTCATCATAACAGTAACTCCAATATACCCAACTTGACGTACACCATTCATCTTGACTCAAGGAAAATCAACTTTTTGGACACAATGGTTAAAATTTGACAATACTGGAGCACTTTCAACCGACCTCTTCGTGAAACTTACCGACAGGAACAGCATTCTGCATTATAGCCACTGTCATCCCTGTCATGCGAAGACTTCTTTCTTGCTCTGCACATGCTCACAAGTCACTGATACCACAGACACCTACTGCGCATGCGCCGCCATGCGTGTCACCATACATCCGTGCAGTCCAGCCACTGGACATGCCAATGACAAGTCCCAGCCCACTCCCCTTTACATCCAGGCGACTTTTTCCGTTCGGTGCAAACCGCCATGACACCACGCATGACTTATCATGTAGATCCCTAGTCTGTGTTTTTTCACTTTCTCTACGTATAGTATTTTCCTCTCAGGGCACTTTTTCTTTATTTATAGGCTTCTTCATTTCACAAAGCCTTTTGTATGTATCTGTTGAGTTACCTGATATATGTGTTCAAGTGCCTTTATGGATCTGTTTCTATTTTCCTTCATATTAGTACTGCTGCCTGATCCCCATACAGGGGATTTTTTTCACCTCTAACAGGGGACAGAGTATTTAGTGTAAAGCATTTATAATAATCGATCCAGACTTGTATGACTTTCTCTTTGTTTCCACACTCTACAGCCACAGTCAAAGAAGGACTGTTCCTAGTCCTTTTCGGCCACATAGCTGACCACTATAGATGTACCCATATGCTCATTCTCTGAGAGATAAGGTAGTCATGCTACATAGTGATATATGGTATATTTCCTTAACATTTCTAACTTGTATATATTGCCTCTTTTTTCCTATCCCATTTGGTATATGTTCCCTTCTTTTGACTCCTTTTACTGTTATCATATTCACTTTTTTTTTATCTAGATGTCTCCAGCTCCTAGCTTATTATAATATTGAAGCTGCCTGGTATGCCTTACCTAAAGATACCTAGGTACCTTTCTCTTTTTTTTCTTTTTTAACTCCCTTCTCTCTACCTTAACTTTAAATTATAGGTCCCTTTTATTTTTATGATCACGCCTTGGAGGTTTTGTCATGCCCAGCAGCCAGAGTTCTCTCAGAATTTATCTTCAGCACTGCTGGTTTGGTCCTGACTGATAAGCCCATCCGGCTGTTATCTAAAAGTGTAGACCTCCTAACTTTCATCAAGATAAACAAGTCATGGATCTCCAAGGAGTTTTCCACCTCAGAGACAAATGGGACAGAGTACACGATGTTGTACTTTTCAGTGTGCTGCATTCATATTCTGCAGTTTTTAGTCTGGTTCACTTGATGCCACTTTGGTAGTATTTGGCCCTAATTTTTTGAAATGTGGAGACTGTCCTTGGGGATCTCATTCTGGTCTGCTTCCTGAATTTAGCGGGCTCTGCAAGCACAATATCTACACGTGTCACTCATGCCCCTGTTATTAATGAATGTTTACCCTTCAAATGCTAAGCCAGGTCCTGTTCCAGACCCTGTGCCATGCTTGCAGGCTGTGCTATTGTACAATTTTTATTCTGGGTTAATTGATGACACTTTGGTGGTATCTAACCCTAATTTTTTTTTTTAAAGTGGAGACTCTTCTTGGCGTATATTTGTTCTGTGTTTTATGAATTTAGCAAGGCTCTCCGAACACCATGCCTAAACCAGTCCTGATCAATATTGAAGCTTGAAACACTGGACCAGGTCTTGTACCATGCATTCATAATGCACAATGATGAACATTTTAACTCTGGGGAATAGATGACACTTTTCCTGGTGTCTGTCCCTAATTTGAGCTGTTTTGACAGCTTTAGTGCCCCTTTTAAGTGTTTTTCTAGGACCTTGATTTTATCTCCCATTGGTTTGAATGGGGTTTGTAAGTTCACTGAACTGTTTGGTGAATATATGCCAGTTTGGTGAACATATGCCAGAACCGAACCCGAACTTCAAAAGGTTCGTTCATCTCTAGTATTGATACGTGGTAACTAGGACTTGCAATCTTCGACCGATTTACCCACAATTAGAAAATCATCTATTGATGATGTTTTACTCCTGAATAGTATGCATCCCTTAGATCTAGAATGATCATACAACAGCTGGGAAACTGAAACTATATAATCAATTTTATGGACTACATCTTGAAAGGCAGAGTTTTTAGAAATATTTTGAGAATCTTCAGATTGCTGATAGTCCAGGAGGTGGCATTCAGCTTCTTTATCAAGAAAAGAGGAGAATAAAAGTTTTCTATATCTTCCTTCTCTGAAAATTCTTTAAGAACAGATTTCTTAAAACTTCCAGGACTTCTGTTTCCAGAGCTAACAACTTCCCCAGAGATCTTCAATTGTTACCACAAATGTCTGTAGGGGAGTAGCCAGAAATTCCAATCTCAGGCCAACTCCACTATATTGAGAATCTAGCTGCTCGACAATATTGTTACCCAGGCAGGATGGAAGAGGGAAAGCCTACCCACTACACAAGAAATAGTGTCATCAGGATGATTTTTTTACCCTCCAAGCAAGGACCTCCAAACATGAACCCCCTGTTCTTCCTCCACCAGTCTCCCAATTCTCTTGTTTATTAAAAGGTGTTCGGCCATATCTTCTCCTCCAAAAGGACCTTCTGTATGCAGGGATGGACTATTTATTATTCTTGTAATTTCAGGATTTGTCAAGAATGTCATCTAATACAAGTCCAAACAGATACTCCCTATCATATGAGATTGATCTGACCTTGGACTTCGACTGAATATCACCTGGCCAACACTTCTGAGGGTTCTGCAGGATGTATTGGAGAGAACTGCTGACCTGGCTGTCAACCTCACTGATTTTGCAGAAGTGACTGCTAAGAATTTGTATGTTTCCTGCATTATTGGGATAGCGGCCAAAATGTTTTCCATTGCCACTTTATCCCTAAGTGGAGCATCCAGTTGGTCCTGCAAGACTGTCATGGATCTGGCTGTACAGGTTGCCTAGGTAGCTGGTTTAAGGGCTCATGATGAGTAATGCCAAGCATTGCTTTAAGTACCCTCATTCTCCTCAAAGGAAAGCATTTTTGGATGACTTGGCTACTGCCACATCTATTTTGTGGGGCTTTATTCCATAGAGCTGACTCCTCTTTACCAAAGGGATACTTTCTCTTGGAGGAGAAGGGCAGTGGACCTTTCTTTTCTGGTCTCTTCCACTCTTTCCCAATGAGGACCTGTATCTTTTCATTTCCAGGATAGGTTCATTGATTTTATTGTACCAAACCTCCAAAACATGATGTCCTATATTGATTTTTGGCCTCCAAATGTATTGTACCTAGGTAGACCTCACTACCCTGATACCCAGGTTGCAGGAGATTGAGCACCCGGTATTCAGACACTTGTGTTACCTCTCAGTGGAGCTGACAGCCTCCTATTAGATGCAATGGATGTTTTACATGGCTATTTTTTGGTGAGTTGGACCTCAATACCCTGACCAACGGATCGTGTCCTCTACCAGAAAGCACGGATGACACCCTGCACTGCTGCCTGAGGATGAAGGTAAAGAAGAATATGAAGACATGAATTCACCTTTGAATTTTTACAATTCATCAGAATATAAAAATCTAGGCCTGTTATCTTTCTGATATCTATTGCCTTCATGATTGACCAAGGATTTATGAGAATTTTTACCTCATCTATCATTGATCTTAAATCCATAGCAAATTTAGTGGACTCTTTGCATACAATTTTTTTTCAATGCAGGTAACCCTTCTCCACAAATCAAACACTCTGGGTTTATGTTTTGCCACATATTTTCTTGGCCATTCCTAACAAATAAGCAATCTACAGTGAACTTCCGCATAGATCACTCACCACTCGGCAGCTAGCAAGGGTCCTGCATTTGGAGGCTAAACCATAGAGAATTTCTCCCCTCTTGTATCTGTATGACCGAATCGTCCACATTTATTGTTACTTGTATTGGTACTATATTACTTGTCTTAGTCTGCCCCTTTTAGCATGTAAAGCGCCATGGAATATAATGGCGCTATATAAATAAATAATAATAATAACCAACTGGTTTCATCTGGAGGTTGTGAATCTATTCCAATTTATCAGTGCTGTTGGTCTGATGGATAGTTTTACTGCCACTTCTAGTATTTCATCTATTACCAGTGTGATTGCCATTGCCACTGCTACATCGACGCTGCTGCCTTTACTATTGCTGGTGCTCCTTCTATTCTAGCTCCTACCTAAACTGTAAGGAATTGCTGGACAAAACATGGTCTGCTGGCGGTCTCAAACACATTTAAACATGAAACTAGCCTGATACAGCACCTTCCTCTAGTGGTTGCTTCCTCCGGACCTCATGTTAATAGAATAGTACTCCCGGGTCAGAAGTCTCCAGCGCGCTTGTTACAGGGCACATACTTTCCAGTATGCCTGATGCATGCACAGGCACAACTCTTCTCTGACATCACTAGCATGCATATGAGGGCCTACCTTTTCTAGTGTATCTGCGAATGCACAGGCATGGGACGATGTGGCTGGCAGATGTATGAAAATACTGCAGCCACTTTCATATACAAGCCAGTAAGAGCCCCCACTGGATGTGCTGCAGCGTTTCTAGTACATGGCTGTCCTGCCAGGTGACTACTCTGGGCCTAGGTACATCCTCTTTTCTTCGTTCCTCAGTCAGACAGTATATCTGTAGGTTCCCCTCTAGAACAGGAATAAAAGGTTCCACCCTTTTGTTCTGTAGGTTTCCTGTCCTTGATGTCATGACCTCCACATTGCCTGTGTTGTTCTAGGTTTGTGGAGATTGTCAGCCTGAGCTGGCTCTGTGCCTCAATCACCTGAATTCAGCTTAATTAATTAGGCCTCTATTTAATCAAGCTCGCAGCTATGCTCAGTGTCAATTGTACACTTGCTTCTCGCAGTTTGAACTTGATCTCTCTGTGCTCTGAAACAGACCCTGCCTGACTTGGCTATCTTGCTTGGACTTGACTCTCTGCTTCTGACCTGACTCCTCTTTCCATTTGTACCTTTGTATTCTGTTTTTGTCTTTCAGATTTCTTTGGCTTGAATTGGATTTTTTTTCTGACCACCTCGCCATTTCCTGGACCTGACCTCGGATTGTTTTGATCTCTCTTTACTACCAGTAAGTAGAATTATTGTTATTTACTTTCCATTTATTTGTTTGTCTTCTGCTTCTCTAAGACTAGTTATTACTTGTGACCCGTGTCACACTTGATAGGTTGATAGACTGCTTGGAGGGGGCCCACCGGGCCCCTGAAAGCTAGGGTCACACTTGTGTTGTGACCCTAGCCTGACGCAAGTATTGTCTGCTGCAGCGCAGAGCGTTTAACGCTATGCGCTGCCAGCAACTGAGCCCATAGAAACCCGATGTTTACATTGACAACCAGTGGTTGTCAAGGTAAACGTCGGGTTTCTATGGGCTGCCTCCAGCGCATAGCATTAAACGCTATGCGCTGCAACATACAATACCTGCATAAGGCTAGGGTCACAATGCAAGTGTGACCCTAGCCTCAGGGGCCCCTGACCACTGCCCCCACAGCCAGAGCCATATCCAGGGGGCAGCTGGGGGGTCATTTTCAGGCTCCTGCAGCATCGGAGGTCTCCCTCCTCCCCCCTCCACGGGAGCCGACAGAGCTGCACACTCTGGGCTCAGGCTGACAGGACCTGTGATGATGTCAATGGATGGGGAGGAGTCAGGGGTCTCATGATCAGCTCCTCAGTGTATCCAGGATTGTGCTGGCCACCATGAATGATGCTCAAATAAGGTGAAGTTTGTGTGTGGTCAGGAGGCATTTACAGTGTGAATGTAGCAGAGGCGAGTGTGTACTAGGTGTATGGCAATTAGGTGAAGGTTATGTGTGGGGTCAGGAGGGATTTACAGTGTGAATGTAGCAGAGGCGAGTGTGTTCTAGGTGCTTGGAGCAGAGCCGTGTGTGTACGAGGTGTATGGAACGGAGCCGAGTGGGTACTAGGTGTACGGAGCAGAGCCATGTGTGTATGAGGTGTACGGAGCAGAGCGGAGTGTGTACGAGATGTACGTAGCAGAGCCGTGTGTGTACGAGGTGTACGGAGCAGAGCCATGTGTGTACGAGGTGTACGGAGCAGAGCCGAGTGCGTACGAGGTGTACGGAGCAGAGCCGAGTGCGTACGAGGTGTACGGAGCGGAGCCGAGTGCGTACGAGGTGTATGGAGCGGAGCCGAGTGCGTACGAGGTGTATGGAGCAGAGCCGAGTGTGTACGAGGTGTATGGAGCAGAGCCGAGTGCGTACGAGGTGTATGGAGCAGAGCCGAGTGCGTACGAGGTGTATGGAGCAGAGCCGAGTGCGTACGAGGTGTATGGAGCAGATACGAGTGCGTACGAGGTGTATGGAGCAGAGACGAGTGCGTACGAGGTGTATGGAGCAGAGACGAGTGCGTACGAGGTGTACGGAGCAGAGACGAGTGTGTACGAGGTGTATGGAGCAGAGCCGAGTGTGTGCGAGGTGTACGGAGCAGAGCCGAGTGTGTACGAGGTGTACGGAGCAGAGCCAAGTGTGTACGAGGTGTATGGAGCAGAGCCATGTGTGTACGAGGTGTACGGAGCAGAGCCGCGTATGTACGAGGTGTACGGGGCAGAGCCGTGTGTGTAAGAGGTGTACGGAGCAGAGCCGTGTGTGTACGAGGTGTACGGAGCAGAGCCGCGTGCGTACGAGGTGTACGGAGCAGAGCCGCGTGCGTACGAGGTGTACGAAGCAGAGCCGCGTGTGTACGAAGTATGTGTACCAGTGGTAGCCCCCCGCGGATTCCGCTCCTATAGTCTCAGCCGCCTTTGCCAGCAGCATTCTTCTCCAGAGTCTCTTCTGCCGCTGTCTGCATTCTGCAGCTCAGCATGGAGGGGCACGATGTCATCACTGTGCTGATATGTGCAGAGCGACCGGAGGAGACCGGAGTGGCAAGAAGAAAGGTGAGGAGAAAGAGAGATCTGGACGGCCAGACACTCCGCTTGGCTGCGGTGCCGCCATATGGCAGTGCGGCTCCATTGAGCTGCTTGCATTATTTGTGTGCTTGTGTATATACCAAGCATCTTCAGACGCACAAAAATGCAACATTTTGCATTTGAAGGGTATTTTTAAAAAGCACAAGGGAACGCAATCGCATTTTAGCCCGCTCCTAACAACGTGTAATATACTCACTGTCAGAAACAGCTCTTGCTGGTTTCAGCAGTCACTGTTCCTGTAAGGCTGCCTTCACATAGGAGTTTTTTTAAAAATGTGGCAGTTGCGGTAAAAAAAAACCCCGCATCTGCCGCATTTTCCGTCTAGCGCCTGCACTTGCTGCAAGTTTGCGGCAAGCCCCATGCACTGTCTATGGGGCTTGCGGTAAGTGTGCGGCAATATATATATATATATATATATATATATATATATGTACATATATATATATATATATAGTCCGCGATATGTACTTAAAGGGGGCCCACTGAGACCTTTTCACCCGGGGCCCACAGAAACCTGGAGCCGGCCCTGCTGTCATTGGTGAAGGGAAAAACTCTTGAATAACATAGTATGAAGTATTTATATTCATATACTATGCAAATGTGAAATAGAATATATGTGACTATTTGTTACTTACTTGCTATATTTATCATCATATTTACAGATGTAGCTCAGGTGAGCAGCAAAGGCTTCAATGGCCAATGGACATGGGATCTCACCACTTTTTCTTTTTATAATGACTCCTACAAGGACAAGGAGAGAAAATAAAAATGTATTGGATAGCTGCATCTATGCAAACTTTTAACAACTTAAACTTTAACAGAATATTTTTCAATAACATTTCACTAAAATGAAAAGGTCATTGTCTCCCTCTTCACACTTTTCCCTCACACGTTGTCCAACTATATTCCCAGTCACTATACTGTGTCCCATCCTCATTGTCCCCCCACTATATAGTGTCTCCATCCTGCTGTTTTTCACCCTCTCCATCCATGCTGCCACTTCTCTATACTGCCCTCCACCAACCAGTCTCTATACTGTGCTACATCACACTTTAGCCCTATTCTGACCGATCAAACTTCCCCCCATTCTGCACCCTCACACTATTCTGCTATCATACTATCCCCTCACACTTCTATCTTTCCTTACTGTCTCCTCACACTTTCCCACATAAAATCTTCTCACACTTTCCCATAATACCGTCACCTCACATTTTTTAACCAATCCCATCCCCTAACACTATTTCCTTTTCATATCATCCCCTGACACTTTTCTCCTTTCTTATTATCCCCTCACACTTTCCGCCAATACTGGCTTCTCATACTTTCCCACAATATCATCACCTCATACTATTTCCCCCATACTATCCACTGACACTTTTATCCTTTCTTACTATCCCCTTACACTTTCTGCCCTTACTGTCTTCTCATACTTTCCCACCACACTGTCCCCTCACATTATTGCCCCATACCATCCCTTCACAATATTACCCCTATTATACTATCGCCTCACACTTCTCCCCATCCTTACTTTCCCCTCACACTTTACCCCATATTGTCCTCTCACACTCCCCCTCCCTAATAATACCCCATCACACATTTCACTTGCATACTATCCCTTCCCACTATTATCTTTCCCCTATCTGAAAATCAGACTGCACTTGGATGGTATTCAATAGCTGTCCTATTTCTTCAGGGGCCCACAAACTTGCATTGCCAATTTTCATCCGACACTCGGATTAAGATCAGTTATGGTTAATAGACATATGAATGGCTCCATTCACTATTATAGGCTCCATGTGATCAGAGAAAACCATAGCACTCATATGAGAAAAACTGACATGTAAATAAATCTTAATCTGGCAAGTCTGAGCTTTTGTAGAACTCACATTAGTTTGCAAAGATGAATGTAGCATAGTAAACTCCAACTAAACAACAACTGAACACATCACTGTCTCAATTCTCAAATACAGGATTGTATGCAAATGGTCCTTAAAATAGTCTTGACTGTATGTGAGAATATGTTAACAAACAACAGGATGCAGTAGTGAGATATGAAAGACATATTTTAGCTTAGTAGATCATTTTATATGAATAATGACTGGATAAAATTTTCAGAACAATTTGTACCTCAGTTAAGATGTTATGTATGTCCTGAGAAATGCTGCTCATGTGGCACATGAGAGTCTGGTTCTACAATGGCATTGCCTCCCTTGGGGGTGATGTCATGCTTGGAAGCAAGAAGGGATATCCACACCAGGTAAGTCCACAGCATGCAACACCTTTCCTGACTCCAGACCAGTAGGGGGAGCTCCACTATAAATTCTGGCCTGGGGCGAGGTTAGCCAGAAAGTCTTCAATCAGTTCAGTTCCTAGGAGAACTGTGAAGACATCTTGCGGACTGTAGCAGTGTAAGGCTCATCCCAGGATAGAGACTAGCAAGTGTGAGGGACCCGTAGGGGAGGGTATGAGGAAGGAGAGCAGGAGGCCTGGGTAGTGGAACCAGTTGCTCTGCTCACCCCAGAGCAGAGCACTGGACACGAACACTGGAGTCCGAGGTTGTGAGGGTACTACAGACCCAGAAGCCAAAACCGGAGGACAGGAGACTCAACGTCTCCCGACCACACCAAAGCACCTGGACGTGTCGAGCCCCAGGCCCTGGGGTACTCAGGTATCAGGCTCGGTGGGTGCTTTCGCATGGGGGATGTCACGGGTGGCAGCGCCTGAGCCCGTGGCCTGGGTGACACTTAAATAAGGGTGTATTTACAGGGATAAGAGTTTGTCATGTGACACCACCTGTAGTACCTGGTGATGGGTCACCAGCGCCGCCACAGTCCTCTGGAGGCAGATGGTAATGCGGCTGAGATGGAAAAGCTCCCTACAGGTAAAGCTAGTCCTCCAGGGCAGAGTTCCTGGAAGCGAACAGGTTGATGGATAAAAGCGACACACAGGCAAAGTCACTTTCTCCCAGGTACTTTACTGTAGACCTTTAGTAGTAACATACAAAGTTCACAGTTCAGCATCAGATGTTAATTAACAGGTAGCTCTACGGGTTGCTGCAAATGGATCCCAGGTGGTATGGTGGAACCCGTGGTGTACCTTAGTTGACGAACCTGTGTCCTTTCTTCCGTGCCTAGGATAAGTCTATACCCAATGGCTCCGTGTATGCAGTATTGGGGGTCCTCTCCCTCGTGGTGAGGAAGAAGGCAGATCGCTCCGTCTGGCAGGGTGCTGCAGCTGATAGACAAACCACACCAGCCGCTTGCCGACTGCAAAGATAAACCTTGGCCGGATCCTTGGGCCCGACGTTCCTGTGGTGGACTGGAGACTCCCGTGGAGTATGGTCGCTCCACTCTGCGGTTCCCCCTTTCTCTCTAGGACCTCGACTCTACTCGTCGGGCGCCCTCTTCCAGGGTCTCCTCAAGACCCTCTTTCTCCTTCCCTCCGGATCAGCTTGAAACCGTCCGGGTAAACCTTCCGCCTCGTTCCACACTCTTTTCCAACCATCCTCGCTCCTCTCCTCCAACCTTCTAACCTCTTTTGATCTCCCCTGGAGGTGAATATATCTCCCTCCCCCAGGTAACCTCCCACCGCTCAGCTAATGTGGGAGTACAGGAATCGGTCCCACCCACCAACCGAGGGTCCACTTGCAGCTGGGGAAATTACACCTTTTTTACGGGTGCAATACCCCTCTGTGATGGCTGACTACGCGGGGCGCCACAGAGGCACAGCAGCATCGGAGAGCTCAGGGACAGTTGTCAGAGTAGTGGTGCCCGGGAAGGGCTCAACTTGCCTGCGATTATGGTTGAGAGACTTACAAGCTGTAAGAGGATTGCAGCTTAGCTACAGGCAGCCAGAACCAGCAAAGGAGCACAGCAGGGAGGCCTCAGAACTCACCGGGTGAGGAGATCTGTTATGACCTGATGACTTAGGAGTAACATAAAGATTCCACAGAAGTTGCTGGTTACTATACTGACCGCACCACCTGACTCAATATTACAACTAGAAGTAGCCGTGGGATGTAAATAACCATCCCCTAGACACCTCAACACGGCCGGAGAACTAGCTACACCTAGAGATGAAAATAGGAAAAGCTATCTTGCCTCAGAGCAGAACCCCAAAAGAGCAGCAAGCCCCCCACAGATATTAACTGGGAAACAGGAGAGGAAAAGACACACGCAGGCAGAATATAGAGTTCAGCAAAAGAGGCCACACTAGCTAGATAGTAAAAGACAGGATAGAATACCATTGCGGTCAGTATTAAAATGCGATAAAAAAATCTCCAACAGCAGATAGTCCACTATGTTTTGTAGCCCTCTATATCTGCAGAACGTTTGTGAATCAAACAAGAATAAACAAGTACCAATACCAACAATACTGGAAATAGCAGATAACAGTGAATAGCAATTTCTGTCCAGGAAGAAAACTTCCTAACTGAGAGCACGTAAACAAATATGCAGACTAAATTTCAAACCCACAACTCAGAACGAACTGAAAACAGATCCACAAGCACACAACATGTGTGCCACAAAGTAACAAAACTATTCACTTAGTTTGCAAGGAATTCATCACACCAGGAGAAACCAGGAAAAGGTGTGGACACCTCCAGGAACTTTTACAACTGGCAAGGATTGATCAGCTTCAAACCACTATATGCTCCAATCCAAATCTGACTGCCAATCATCCAGATCATCTGTGGAACTCTCCAACACACAGCCAGTTGCATTACCAGCAACAACCACCGGAGGGAACTCACAACTAGAATTCCTCCTTAATGAATTCACAACGGAGATCCCCAACTTGCTTCCAGGCCACCCAGATTCCTAACATTTCCTATGGAGAGTGCCTTGGTCTGAACCTGCTATTACCAGTAAAGGTAAAGGAGACTACGTACTGTGTTTCTGTCAATTATTCCACACAATAAGTCCTGCACCCCAACAGCCTACCACCACCATAGACTATACCGGTTGCCCTGGGGAACCGCTCCACCCGTGGGGAGCGATACCACCTTAGCTGCGATTCCATCATCCCCAGAGGTCCCAAACCGCATCGTTCCAACAACCATCCCCAAAACCAGAATCCCTGAACTTTTATTTGATGCCCTGTGACTTCCCAGAAGTGTTAAACCCGGTTCTGAGTTCCCCAAGGCCCTGGGGCGCATCAAATTTCTGGCATCACAAACAGTATTTCGTGCCTGGTGTCAACGGATACTGTGTGCCATAGAGTTTATTGGACTGTGTAACTGTCGCCATTGCTGTACCACTCAACGCATGAGAAGCCGAAGGGGTGTGCCGTCATAAGCGGAACCTTAGAAAGGGCGCGAAGAGAAGCTCTGCCTCGTGCTCTGACATCAGCTGATGGGACGCAGGAAGCCCTGACCTGTAAATGCCCTGTATGATCGATCCCCCACCTGCGGAGCGGTAGACTGATAAACCGACAGAGACTGAGAGCATGGCTGTGGTTTACTAGGGTGGAAAGATGTCCGATCCAGAGGGAAGAGAACCCATGGTGGATCCGGCCTCCAACCAAGCCAATGCCGTGGCCCAAGCTGCCGATGCAGCCCCAGTCGAACCCCTGGTCGCAGCCGCAGTCGTGGCACCCGCAGCAGCGCCAGTCATGCTGTTCTCCATGCTGTATATTCCAGCATGGCTACCGCAATACTCAGGGAAATTGGACACCCTGACCAACTTCAGGGAGAGATTGAAAAGGTTGTTTGAATTGCTTTCCCTGACTGAGAGCCGGAAAGTTACCATTCTAATAGGACAATTGACTGGTGCGGTTCAAAGGGAGGGAAAGTCCTGGCTGGACACTTACAACAGAACTGGTAAACAAATCATAGTCAGGTTGAAAGAAGCCTTTGACATCCGTACTGCAGCAGAAATTAAAACGAGGTTTTATGGGTGCAAATAACGGGTGTAGGACAGTATATGGGACTATGCATTAAATCTCCAAGAGGCACTGAGGACCATGGAGCAGATAGACCCCGACAGTCCACGAGATGAAAACAAGTTATTGACTGAGCAGTTTATTGAGGGACTCCGGTTTCACGCCCACCGGACACAGCTATGTATATAGGCCCTGCAAAACCCTGACCTGGACTTTGTGCAATTTAAAGACTGGGCTATTTGAGTGCTGCAAGAACCAACTGCCAGTAGCACAGCACCCTCCCAGCGACTGGCTCTAATGTACCACCCGGAGGTGACGCCCTCTTCCCTGGCCACAGTGGGGGCCAGTACACAGACTCTAGAAACTGTTATCCCTGAGGCCTTACAGTTGCAGGTGCAGCAGCTGACAAAGGCTATGGCTGAACTAACATAGGCTGTACAGTCCATGCAGGGTCCCCAAATCAACGGAGAAGTTACAGTTGGCCAACAGCCCTGATGACATCCCATGGCTACGCCAGAGGAGGTGTCCATCGACCAGAGGACGAGCCAGCGATCGCTATGATGCTACAGGACAACCCATTTGACGCTGCTGCAACAAATCGGGCCACATTGCAAGGCTTTGTACTTTAAACAAGCAACCCCTGGGGCAGCAGGACACCCCCCAGGCATGAGACAACCAGGCCCACAGAACTGGCGTTACAGGTATGTGGGAGGACGGCCGGTCCTGCCTGTCGTGCTGGATGGCATCCCCATGAACGCATTACTGGACACTGGTTTGCAGGTGACAGCGATTCCTTATATCCTTTATAAACAGTACTGGGTCAACTCTGACATCACCAGTCGCCCAGATGATAGCTTCACGATATACGCCACCAATGGTCAACCTCTACCACAAGTGGGGTATGCAGAACTAACTGCCCAGGGAATGATAATTGTTGTTGTTGACCAGCAAGAATGTAACCCAATGATTACTCTAGGCACTAATGTAATTGAGAATTGTCTAGCAGAAATTATTGGTTTGTTACAACAGGTTGCCGAAACTGCCAACACTGGGCAGCAGATAGTTCTGCAGAAAGAGATAAATGCCCTGATGCCGAGGCAACATGTGGCGCTGTCTGGTGGAGAAGTCGGCAGTGTAATGGTACCTTTACACGCCGCCACCGAAAGGTAGCAACCGCCAGGTATCGGACACAATTGTTCCTTTTGCCTTGAAAAGACCGCGAAGTGGCGGCGTGTAATTCAGGAAGTTCCTTCCTGTGCCTTTGGATACCTGTGTTTCAGCCGTGCTCAAAAACAAGCCGGTATAATCCCTATGGTGGCGGCGTGTAATCCGGGCAAAGGCAAGGTATTTGCGTGCCCTAGTGAATTCCCTGGGGCGTGCCACAGCGTCATGTATACCACGCCCCATCAGCTATCATTGGTTGGGGCTACTGTGTAACCTTTGGCTATCCCTGCACAGGGCGCCATATTCAGCGAGGTGACCACTTACACTCCACATTTGCAATGGCGTCATGTATTAGCCAGCCATCCTGCGCTGACTGGCCAATCATGATGCTTTTGCATTGTCCAATCACCGTACGAACGTCGCGTAATACACAACTCTGGCACGCATATGTACTTACGCCGCACAATATGTATGCCCATATTCTCTTGTGGTGGCGGCGTGTAAATCAGGGAAGGTATTCCACAGAAGGTAACCCGCGGCACCCGTCGGCACTTCCGGGGAACGAAAATACCTTCTGTGGAGCACCTTGTGGCGGCGTGTATATGCGGCATCAGGCACCGTTAGGAACCGTTGAAAACGCACACGTGCGGTGTCTGCCTGTTGCTGCCCTCTGTGGCGGCGTGTAAAGGTACCATAAGAGTAAGTGACTCAGTCTCCATTGCAGTACTCCCGAAAAGTGAAATGATAATCTGGTGTAGGACAGCAATAGACCTAAGGGGTCAAGATTACCAGACCCTGGTGGACCCCGTGTACTCAGATAGTAGGTCCACTGTCCTCACAGCCAGGGGGTAGTCGATGTCCGTAAGGGGAGGGTACCTGTACGTATCCTAAACTGTGGAGAAGAAGAGGTCAAAGTACCTCAGTATGCTACCATTGCCACTGTCAATAACAATGCCATCACGGCAGTGGAACCTCTGAATCCGTCTGACCAGGAGGAGGACAACGACTCTGAGAGGCAGCAGGAGGACAGGTGTCAGAAGCTACACGTAGGCACTGACTCCAACCCTTTGCACCAAAAGCATGGAGTTTAATGGGTAGTTCAAGAATATGAATGGGTCTTTAGTAAACATTCTTTAGACTTTGGGCAGATAAAAGGGGTACAACATCACATCCCCATTGGAGACCATCTGTCCATTAACCCCTTAACGACATAGGACGTTGTGCAACGTCCTGTGTTTCTGCCCGTTCCCGACACAGGACGTTGCACAACGTCCTGGCAGATTTGAGCTGCTGCAGCTCCTGTGAGTGGGATCGCTCAGGTGTCACAGATGCTGCTGCTCTGTGACAACCTGCAGATGACCCCACAGGGGGTGGATTAACCCCCCCGTGCCCAGGACCCCTCCGATCGGCAGTTCAAAAGTGAAACTACCGATCGGAGGGAATCACAGGGATTCACCCCTCCAGATCTGATTGGAGCTCTCCAATCAGATCTGGAGGGGCGGATCGGCAAGTGCCCACCCCTCCTCAGCCCCCTCCAGCACCAGGACCTACAGGGGCCCCCCCAGAACCGCCCGCCCCCCCTCTATTGTTATGTATATGCCGGCGGGCTGCAACCGCGGCTGCGCCCGTCGACCACAGTGCCTGGTCCCCTGCTACGGCCCCCCCTAGGCAGCCCCCCCCCCTAGGCAGCCCCCCTCCAGGCAGCCCCCACCCCTCACCTCCTGCGGCGGGCTGCACACATCGGTGCACCCGCCGCTGCGTCCGGCTGTGCAGCTCCTCTGCCGGCCCGGTCGGTGGCCCCGCCTCCTTTCCCCGCCTCCTCTCCCGGCCTCCTCCTGCTGATCGGTCTATCGAGAGGGAGGTAAGTATGTATGTATGTATCTATGCATGTATGCATGTATGCATGTATGCATGCATGTATGCATGTAGTATGTATGTAAGTATGTATGTAAGTATGTAAGTATGTATCTATGTATGTATGCATGCATGTATGCATGCATGTATGTATGTATGTAAGTATGTATGTAAGTATGTAAGTATGTATCTATGTATGTATGCATGTATGTATGCATGTATGTATGCATGTATGTATGCATGTATCTATGTATGTATGCATGTATCTATGTATGTATGCATGTATCTATGTATGTATGCATGTATCTATGTATGTATGCATGTATCCATGTATGTATGTATGTATGTATCTATGTATGTATGTATGCATGTATCCATGTATGTATGCATGTATCTATGTATGTATGTATGTATGCATGTATCTATGTATGTATGCATGTATCTATGTATGTATGTATGTATGCATGTATCTATGTATGTATGTATGTATGTATGCATGCATGTATCTCTGTATGTATGAATGAATTGATGGATGGATGATGGATGGATGGATGGGTGAATGGATAGATGGATGGGGGGTGCATGCGTGTGCGTGCGTGGACGTGAGCGTACATGAGCGTGCGTGGACGTGTGCATAGATGGATGTGTGCGTGGATGTGTGTGCGTGGATGTGCGTGCGTGGATGTCAGCGTGCGTGGATGTCAGCATGCGTGAATGTCAGCATGCGTGCGTGGATGTGTGCTTGCGTGGATGTGCGTGCGTGGATGTGTGTGTGGATGCGCGTGGATGTGGATGTGCGTGCGTGGATGTGCGTGCGTGGATGTGTGTGTGGATGTGCGTGGATGTGCGTGCGTGCGTGGATGTCCGCGTGCATGCGTGGATGTGGATGTGCGTGGTGTGCGTGCGTGGATGATGGGTGCATAGGTGGATGGATGGGTGCAACAAGGGATCAAGTGTCCTCTTGTTGTAGTCTCTGGGATCATAGTCATGGTGCACTGTATGACAGATCATTGTCATACAGTGCACCATAACTCTGACCCCAGAGGCTGTAGGAAGAGGACACTTGATCCCTTGCTGCAGTCTCTGGATTGAGCAGAGGCGATCGAGCGTCGTGGGACCTTCGTTGTGGACTACGTCGGAGGCGATCGAGCGTCGTGGGACCTTCGTTGTGGACTACGTCGGATCTTTATAATAAAGATGGAGTCCGAATTTTGTTTGTGTTTTTTTTTCAAATAAAAAGATTTTTCTCTGTGTGTATTTTCTGACTATTTACCAGAGATTCCTAATGGCGGGTCTAACATTGGCCCTATATTATGAATCTCGGGCTTAGTGCCAGCTGCCAATAAAAAGCTGGCATTAACCCCTTTATTACCCAGTTTGCCACCGGCACCAGGGCAACTGGAAGAGTCTGGGTACAGCGCCAGAAAATGGCGCTTCAATGAATGCGCCATTTTCTGGAGCGGCTGCGGGCTGCAATTCGCAGCCTGGGGGGCCCAGAACGCTTGGGCCTCTCCATGCTGCGGATTCCAGCCCCCAGCTGCCTAGTTGTACCTGGCTGGACCAAAAATATGGCGGAGCCACACGTAATTTTTTTTTCTAGAATTAGTTCTAGAAAAAAAAAAAGGCTTTGCTGTATTTTTGGAAGCCAGCCAGGTACAACGAGGCAGCTGGGGGTTGGTGGCAGTCCGTAGCTGCCAAGTTGTACCTGGCTGGACCAAAAATATGGCGGAGCCTCACGCCATTTTTTTTCTAGAATTTAGTCCTAGAAAAAAAATAAAAATGGGCTTCGCTGTATTTTTGGTTGCCAGCCAGGTACAATGAGGCAGCTGGGGGTTGCTGGCAGTCCGTAGCTGCCAAGTTGTACCTGGCTGGACCAAAAATATGGCGGAGCCTCACGCCATTTTTTTTCTAGAATTAGTCCTAGAAAAAAAATAAAAATGGGCTTCGCTATATTTAGATGCATAGTGAACACTTTGAACCCCCAGGTGCTTCACAAATTGATCCGAAAAAAGAAAATTTGTGTGAAAAGAAAAGTACTTTTTCCTTATTACGGATCAATTTGTGAAGCACGTGGGGGTTGAAAGTGCTCACTATGCATCTAGATGCATTCCTTGGGGGGTCTAGTTTCCAAAATGAGGTCACTTGTGGGGGAGCTCCAATGTTTAGGCACACATTGGCTCTCCATATGCGACATGGTGTCCGCTAATAATTCCAATTGTTAGCAGACACCATGTCGCGTATGGAGAGCCCCTGTGTGCCTAAACATTTGAGCTCCCCCACAAGTGACCCCATTTTGGAAACTAGACCCCCCAAGGAACATATCTAGATGCATAGTGAGCACTTTGAACCCCCAGGTGCTTCACAAATTGATCCGTAAAAATTAAAAAAGAAAATTTGTGTGAAAAGAAAAGTACTTTTTCCTTCTTACGGATCAATTTGTGAAGCCCATGGGGGTTCAAAGTGCTCACTATGCATCTAGATGCATTCCTTGGGGGTCTAGTTTCCAAAATGAGGTCAATTGTGGGGGAGCTCCAATGTTTAGGCACACATGGGCTCTCCATATGCGACATGGTCTCCGCTAATAATTCCAATTGTTAGCGGACACCATGTTGGGTTTGGAGAGCCCCTGTGTGCCTAAACATTGGAGCTCCCCCACAAGTGACCCCATTTTGGAAACTAGAGCCCCCAGGGAACATATCTAGATGGGTTGTGAACATTTTGAACCCCCAGGTGCTTCACAAATTCATCTGTAAAATTGAATAAGTACTTTTTTTTCCACAAAAAAATTCTATTTTCATTTCTACAGATTATGTTGTGAAGCACCGGGGTGTTCAAAATGCTCACCACCCATCTAGATAAGTTCCCTGGGGGGTCTACTTTCCAAAATGGAGTCATTTGTGGGGAGCTCCAATGTTTAGGCACACAGGGGCTCTCCAAACGCAACATGGTGTCCGCTAACAATTTGACTGAAAAATCAGCTCAAATTGTTAGCGGACACCATGTCGCGTTTGGAGAGCCCCTGTGTGCCTATACATTGGAGCTCCCCCACAAGTGACCCCATTTTGGAAACTAGACCCCCCAGGGAACATATCTAGATGGGTGGTGAGCATTTTGAACCCCCAGGTGCTTCATAAATTAATCCGTAAAAATGAAAAAGTACTTTTTTTTCCATAAAAATTTTCTTTTTTCATTTTTACAGATTAATTTGTGAAGCACTGGGGTGTTCAAAATGCTCACCACCCATCTAGATATGTTCCCTGGGGTGTCTAGTTTCCAAAATGGGGTCACTTGTGGGGGAGCTCCAATGTTTAGGCACACAGAGGCTCTCCAAACGCAACATGGTGTCCGCTAACAATTTGACTGAAAAATCAGCTCAAATTGTTAGCGGACACCATGTCGCGTTTGGAGAGCCCCTGTGTGCCTATACATTGGAGCTCCCCCACAAGTGACCCCATTTTGGAAACTAGACCCCCAGGGAACATATCTAGATGGGTGGTGAGCATTTTGAACCCCCAGGTGCTTCATAAATTAATCCATAAAAATGAAAAAGTACTTTTTTTTCCATAAAAATTTTCTTTTTTCATTTTTACAGATTAATTTGTGAAGCACTGGGGTGTTCAAAATGCTCACCACCCATCTAGATATGTTCCCTGGGGTGTCTAGTTTCCAAAATGGGGTCACTTGTGGGGGAGCTCCATTGTTTAGGCACACAGGGGCTCTCCAAACGCAACATGGTGTCCGCTAACAATTTGACTGAAAAATCAGCTCAAATTGTTAGCGGACACCATGTCGCGTTTGGAGAGCCCCTGTGTGCCTATACATTGGAGCTCCCCCACAAGTGACCCCATTTTGGAAACTAGACCCCCCAGGGAACATATCTAGATGGGTGGTGAGCATTTTGAACCCCCACGTGCTTCACAAATTCATCCGTAAAAATGAAAAAGTACTTTTTTTTCCACACAAATTTTCTTTTAGCCTAAATTTTTTCATTTTCACATGGGGAACAGGATAAAATGGATCCTAAAATTTGTTGGGCAATTTCTCCTGAGTACAGCGATACCTCATATGTGGTCATAAACCACTGTTTGGGCGCACGGCAGGGCTCAGAAGGGAAGGAGCGCCATTTGACTTTTTGAATGGAAAATTAGCTCCAAAAGTCAAATGGCGCTCCTTCCCTTCTGAGCCCTGCCGTGCGCCCAAACAGTGGTTTATGACCACATATGAGGTATCGCTGTACTCAGGAGAAATTGCCCAACAATTTTTAGGATCCATTTTATCCTGTTGCCCATGTGAAAATGAAAGAATTGAGGCTAAAAGAACATTTTTATTAGAAAAATTAAAATGACCATTTTTTCCTTCCACTTTGCTTTAGTTCCCGTGAAGCACCTGAAGGGTTAATAATCTTCTTGAATGTAGTTTTGAGTAGCTTGAGGGGTGCAGTTTTTGGAATGGTGTCACTTTTGGGTGTTTTCTGTCATGTACACCCCTCAAAGGGACTTCAAATGTGATGTGGTCACTAAAAAAAATGGCTTTGTAAATTTTGCTGGAAAAATGAAAAATTGCTGATGAACTTTGAACCCTTATAACTTCCGAACAAAAATTTTTTTTTTTTCAAAAATTGTGCTGATGTAAAGTAGACAAGTGGGAAATGTTATTTATTAACTATATTGTGTCACATACCTCTCTGGTTTAGCAGAATAAAAATTCATAATTTGAAAATTGCAAAATTTTCAAAATTTTTGCCATATTTTTGATTTTTTCACAAATAATCGCAAAAATTATCGACCTAAATTTAATACTAACATGAAGCCCAATATGTCACGAAAAAACAATCTCAGAATCGCTAGGATCCGTTGAAGCATTCCAGAGATATAACCTCATTAAGGGACACTGGTCAGAATTGACAAAAATGGCCTGGTCATTAAGGTCAAAATAGGCCCGGGGTTGAAGGGGTTAAAGAGAGGTACCGGCATGTACCACCAGCTCACTATCAATGTGCCAAACAGATGTTACGGGAAATGAAGGAGGCTGGGGTGATCAGAGATAGTTGTAGCCCTGGGCAGCTCCACTAGTCCTGGTAAAGAAAAAAGATGGTACAGTGAGAATGTGTGTTGATTACAGGCAGATAAATCACATTACACATAAGGATGCTTACCCGTTACCCAGAATTGAAGAGTCATTAGCTGTATGAAAAGGAAAAGAATCCAGAAAGCATGCATAAAGGATCCGGATCAAGGAAATACCGTATAGACTCGTGTATAAGCCGAGTTTTTCAGCACAAAAAATGTGCTGAAAAGTCCCCCCTCGGCTTATACACGAGTATATACGGTAGCCATACCTGTATACAGCCCCCCGTGGTATCCAGGGCCCCCCTTGCTGCTGCACACCTGTAAAGTAAGATGTCAGTATACGTATCGCTGTCGCTGCCGCCGCCGCCGCTGCCGCTGCTTGTTAACTGCGCTCCTCCGAGTCTTCATGCTTCCTTCTCCAGCGCACAGGAAATGACGTCATTGTTCGAGCGCCGGAGAAGGAAGCATGAAGACCCGGAGGAGCGCGGTGACCGAGCAGCGGCAGCGGCGGCGACAGCAATAAGTATACTGACATCTTACTTTACAGGTGTGCAGCAGCAAGGGGGGCCCTGGATACCACGGGGGGAAGGCTGTATACAGCTGGGGCTGCTGTATACAGCTGGGGCCCTGTATACCACTGATGGGGGGGGGAGGCTGTATACAGATGGGGCTGCTGTATACAGATGGGGCCCTGTATACCACTGATGGGGGGGCTGTATACAGTTGGGGCTGCTGTATACAGCTGGGGCCCTGTATACCACTGATGGGGGGAGGGCTGTATACAGCTGGGGCTGCTGTATACAGCTGGGGCCCTGTATACCACTGATGGGGGGGGAAGGCTGTATACAGATGGGGCTGCTCTATACAGATGGGGCCCTGTATACCATTGATGGGGGGGGGCTGTATACAGCTGGGGCTGCTGTATATACTGCTGGGGCCTGTATATACCACTGGGGAGGCTGCTGTATACTACCACTGGGGAGGCCTGTGTACCACTGGGGGGGCCTGTATAGCACACTGCTGGGGGCTGTATACCTGTGCTGGGGTCCACCCTCGGCTTATACACGAGTCAATAAGTTTTCCCAGGTTTTGGGGGCAAAAGTAGGGGGGTCGGCTTATACACGGGTCGGCTTATACACAAGTATATACGGTAATCAGAAAAACTCTGTACGAGCTATCCAAATCTTTATTATGAAAAACATGCAGAAAACAGACAAAACATTTAAAAACATTTAAACATGTGGACTGACACCACCATGAAAACAAGCTCAGGCCCCGTGATAAACCTCTTGATTAGTATTGGTTAGTGTTTAACCAATCTATTATATAATCGCGAATCGGAAAAGCGCCCCTCCGCGCGCACTTTCCGATGTCGTCATGTGGATACGAATTTAACATTGGGCGCGAGGCGCCCAATGCTGCGCGAGCAATGGCCGCGAGGCCATTGCGAGCCGCTGGCCCAAAATCGATCCACAGGCTCGGCCATAACCTTAGCGATTTACCGCTCAGGTAGCGCGAGCAATGGCCGCGAGGCCATTGCGAGTCGCTGCCTGAGCCGCAACTCGCTCCCAGGGGATGCCGACCAATCAGAATTCGAGCTGTGACTGCCCATAGAGATGCATTAGCGGTGTGTCCGCGATTTTAGGGCCGACACATAGAACCAGGTGGCCGGCCATAAAATCGCCGACACACCGCTAATGTATGTCAATGGGAAAAAAAAAGGCGGACCGGAATGAGAACTGTGTCTCACTGTCGCAAGTAAAAAAATAAATAAATTAAATAATAAAAATAATGATTTAAAAATAATTAAAAAGTAATATAAAAAATTAATAAAAAATAATAAATAATTAAATAAAAATAATAATTTAAAAAAAAAAAAAGGCGGACCGGAATGAGAACTGTGTCTCAGTCTGACTTAAAAAAAATAAATAAATTAAATAATAAAAATAATGATTTAAAAATAATTAAAAAATAATAAAAAAAATAAATAAAAAATAATAAATAATTAAATAAAAATAATAATAAAAAATAAAAAAAAATGCGGACCTGAATGAGAACTGTCTCAGTCTGACTTAAAAAAAATAAATATATTAAATAATAAAAAAAATGATTTAAAAATATTTAAAAAATAATAAACAACAAAAAAAAAAGAATAATAAATAATTAAATAAAAATAATAATTAAAAAAAAAAAAAAAAAGGCGGACCTGAATGAGAAATGTGTCTCAGTCTGACTGAAAAAAAAAAAAAAAAATTAAATAATAAAAAAAAATATTTAAAAATAATTACAAAATAATAAAAAAAAAAAAAAAAAAAATAAATAATTAAATAAAAATAATAATAAAAAATAAAAAAAAATGCGGACCTCAATGAGAACTGTGTCTCAGTCTCACTTAAAAAAATAAATACATTTATTAATAAAAAAAAAACAAAAAAATAAAAAAAAAAAAAAAAAATTACATACAAATAATAATACAAATTAAAAATAAATTATCAATTTTACTAATAAAAAAAAATAAACATTATACCCTATGTAAGTCAATGACGCTTTTCAGCGGACCGGAATAGACACTGTTTGGAAAGACACTCTCCATTCAGGTCCGCTCAAAGGCCTCATTCACTTACATTGCCGATAATCCTGCACGCTAATTAGTCGCGTTTTCCCATAGACAAACATGCCCATGTTTTCTTATGGGAAAAAACAACCAATCGGCGTCCAAAATTATCCCCTTTGTAATCACCTTTTAGCGGACCTGAATGGAGACTCTTTGGAAAGAGTGTCCATTCAACGCCCAATCAGCACTCACTTTACGCCCCCCCGCCATTTTGTGCTTTCAAACGCCCAATCAGCACTCAATTTACGCCCCCCCGCCATTTTGTGGTTTCAAATTTCATAGCCCAGTTTATAAGGCGCGAAATTTGAAATCACAAATCATTTCGCCTACCCGCTACCTCGAAGACGGACTGCCGGATTTCGAGGCCGCAAGAAGACTCGCTCCTGGATTTACCGAAGCAAGCTTCAAGACGACCGCTACTACCCTACAGCTAAGATATCCTTTCAGAGCTAAAACCTTTATTTACTTTCGTTTCTTTTACCTTTTCTACCGCTCCCCAGCCCACACACTACCACCACCGCCGCCGCTCCCCAGCCCACACACCACCGCTCCCGCCGCCGCTGCTCCCCAGCCCACACACCACCACCACCGCCGCCGCCGCTGCTCCCCAGCCCACACACCACCACCACCGCCGCCGCTCCCCAGCCTACACACCACCACCGCCGCCGCCGCTGCTCCCCAGCCCCGATTATGTCCGCACAGCCCCACCCCCCCGCCAATAGCTACCCCGGGACCATGGAGCGAGTCGCTGCCTGAGCCGCAACTCGCTCCCCCATGTCCGCACACCCGCCGCCGCCATGTCCGCACACCCGTCGCCGCCATGTCCGCACACCCGCCGCCGCCATGTCCGCACACCCGCCGCCGCCATGTCCGCACACCCGCCGCCGCCATGTCCGCACACCCGCCGCCGCCATGTCCGCACACCCGCCGCCGCCATGTCCGCACACACGCCGCCGCCATGTCCGCACACCCGCCGCCGCCATGTCCGCACACCCGCCGCCGCCATGTCCGCACAACCCGCCGCCGCCATGTCCGCACACCCGCCGCCGCCATGTCCGCACACCCGCCGCCGCCATGTCCGCACACCCGCCGCCGCCATGTCCGCACACCCGCCGCCGCCATGTCCGCACACCCGCCGCCCCATGTCCGCACACCCGCCGCCGCCGCTGTCCCCTGCCCCTCTCGCTAAAGCCCTACACCCTAACCCCCCCGCCGTCCCCTAACCTAACGCCGCTGTCACCTAAGGCCCTACACCCGAAGCCCCCGCCGTCCCCTAACCTAACGCCGCTGTCACCTAAGGCCCTACACCCGAAGCCCCCGCCGTCCCCTAACCTAACGTCCCCGTCGATCACTTACATGCCTTCAAGTCATCTGATCGTCCGTCCGATCCACAAGTCCTCCGTCCGGCCAGGCGTCCTCTTCCTCCGGCCCCGGGGGTCTTCTCTCTTCTTTCCGCCATCTCCGCCTCTTCGTCCGGCCCCGGGGATCTTCTGTCTTCTTTTCGCTAACTTCCACCTCTGACGTCCTGAGGCCCTCTTCTGATTGGTCGCTGTATACTGCCCTCAGCCAATCAGAAGAGCCCCTCATTTTTTTATTATTTTTAAATTATTTTTTTTATTATTTAATTTATTTATTTTTTTTAAGTCAGACTGAGACACAGTTCTCATTCAGGTCCGCCTTTTTTTTTTTTTAATTATTATTTTTATTTAATTATTTATTATTTTTTATTTATTTTTTTTATTATTTTTTAATTATTTTTAAATCATTTTTTTTATTATTTAATTTATTTATTTTTTTAAAGTCAGACTGAGACACAGTTCTCATTCCGGTCCGCCTTTTTTTTTTTTTTAAATTATTATTTTTATTTAATTATTTATTATTTTTTATTAATTTTTTTTATTATTTTTTAATTATTTTTAAATCATTATTTTTATTATTTAATTTATTTATTTTTTTACTTGCGACAGTGAGACACAGTTCTCATTCCGGTCCGCCTTTTTTTTTCCCATTGACATACATTAGCGGTGTGTCGGCGATTTTATGGCCGCCCACCTGGTTCTATTTCTCGGCCTTAACATCGCGGACACACCGCTAATGCATCTCTATGGGCAGTCAGCCCGATTTCGGATTGAACGCCGACCAATCAGAATTCGAGCTGACTGCCCATAGAGATGCATTAGCGGTGTGTCCGCGATTTTAGGGCCGACAAATAGAAACCAGGTGGCCGGCCATAAAATCGCCGACACACCGGTAATGTATGTCAATGGGAAAAAAAAAGGCGGACCGCAATGAGAACTGTGTCTCACTCGCAAGTAAAAAAATAAATAAATTTAATAATAAAAAAAATAATTTAAAAATAATTAAAAAATAATAAAAAAAATAAATAAAAAATAATAAATAATTAAATAAAAATAATAATTAAAAAAAAAAAAATTTTAAAATAAAAAAATAATTTAATAATACAAAAAAAATTTAAAAATTAAAAAAAAAATTACAAAAATAATTAAAAAAAAATAAATAATACTAATGATATTACTGTTAATAATAATGCTATTAATCCTAATATGTATGCTATTAATGCTAATATTTATGCTATTAATGGTAATAATTATGCTATTAATGGTAATAATTATGCTATTAATAATAATTATGCTATTAATGGTAATAATTATGCTATTAATGCTAATAATTATGCTATTAATGGTAATAATTATGCTATTAATGCTAATAATTATGCTATTAATGGTAATAATTATGCTATTAATGCTAATAATTATTCTATTAATGGTAATAATTGTTCTATTAATGGTAATATTTATGCTATTAATGCTAATAATTATGCTATTAATGGTAATAATTATGCTATTAATGCTAATAATTATGGTATTAATGTAATAATTATGGTATTAATGCTAATTATGCTATTAATGCTAATTATGCTATATTATCTATAATGGTAATATTTATGCTATTAATGGTAATAATTATGCTATTAATGCTACTATTATTGTTATTGATGATGCTATTGATGATGGTTTTGATGATGGTTTTGATGATGCTATTGATGATGCTATTGATGATGGTTTTGATGATGGTTTTGATGATGGTTTTGATGATGGTTTGATGATGGTTTTGATATTTATGGTATTGGTATTATGTATGCACATAATAATTATGCTATTAATGTTAATAATTATGCTATTAATGCTAATAATTATGCTATTAATGGTAATTATGCTATTAATGCTAATAATTATGCTATTAATGCTAATAATTATGGTATTAATGCTAATAATTATGGTATTAATGCTAATAATTATGCTATTAATGGTAATATTTATGCTATTAATGCTAATAATTATGCTATTAATGCTAATAATTATGGTATTAATGCTAATAATTATGCTATTAATGGTAATAATTATGCTATTAATGCTAATAATTATGCTATTAATGGTAATATTTATGCTATTAATGCCAATAATTATGCTATTAATGCTAATAATTATGGTATTAATGCTAATAATTATGGTATTAATGCTAATTATGCTATTAATGGTAATAATTATGCTATATATGGTAATAATTATGCTATTAATGGTAATAATTATGCTATTAATGCTAATAATTATGGTATTAATGCTAATTATGCTATTAATGCTAATAATTATGCTATTAATGCTAATAATAATGCTATTGCTAATATTATTGTTATTGATGATGCTATTGATGATGCTATTGATGATGCTATTGATGATGGTTTTGATGATGGTTTTGATGATGCTATTGATGATGCTATTGATGATGGTTTTGATGATGGTTTTGATGATGGTTTTGATGATGGTTTTGATATTTATGGTATTGGTATTATGTATGCACATAATAATTATGCTATTAATGTTAATAATTATGCTATTAATGCTAATAATTATGCTATTAATGCTAATAATTATGGTATTAATGCTAATTATGCTATTAATGCTAATAATTATGCTATTAATGCTAATAATAATGCTATTGCTAATATTATTGTTATTGATGATGCTATTGATGATGCTATTGATGATGGTTTTGATGATGCTATTGATGATGCTATTGATGATGGTTTTGATGATGGTTTTGATGATGCTATTGATGATGCTATTGATGATGGTTTTGATGATGGTTTTGATGATGGTTTTGATGATGGTTTTGATGATGGTTTTGATATTTATGGTATTGGTATTATGTATGCACATAATAATTATGCTATTAATGTTAATAATTATGCTATTAATGCTAATAATTATGCTATTAATGGTAATTATGCTATTAATGCTAATAATTATGCTATTAATGCTAATAATTATGGTATTAATGCTAATAATTATGGTATTAATGCTAATAATTATGCTATTAATGGTAATATTTATGCTATTAATGCTAATAATTATGCTATTAATGGTAATAATTATGCTATTAATGGTAATAATTATGCTATTAATGCTAATAATTATGATATTAATGGTAATATTTATGCTATTAATGCCAATAATTATGCTATTAATGCTAATAATATATGGTATTAATGCTAATTATGCTATTAATGGTAATAATTATGCTATTAATGTAATAATTATGCTATTAATGCTAATAATTATTATATGCTAATAATTATGTATTATGCTATTATGCTATTAATGCTAATAATTATGCTATTAATGCTAATAATAATGCTATTGCTAATATTATTGTTATTGATGATGCTATGATGATGCTATTGATGATGCTATTGATGATGGTTTTGATGATGGTTTTGATGATGCTATTGATGATGCTATTGATGATGGTTTTGATGATGGTTTTTGATGATGGTTTTGATGATGGTTTTGATATTTATGGTATTGGTATTATGTATGCACATAATAATTATGCTATTAATGTTAATAATTATGCTATTAATGCTAATAATTATGCTATTAATGCTAATAATTATGGTATTAATGCTAATTATGCTATTAATGCTAATAATTATGCTATTAATGCTAATAATAATGCTATTGCTAATATATTGTTATTGATGATGCTATTGATGATGCTATTGATGATGCTATTGATGATGGTTTTGATGATGCTATTGATGATGCTATTGATGATGGTTTTGATGATGGTTTTGATGATGGTTTTGATATTTATGGTATTGGTATTATGTATGCACATAATAATTATGCTATTAATGTTAATAATTATGCTATTAATGCTAATAATTATGCTATTAATGGTAATTATGCTATTAATGCTAATAATTATGCTATTAATGCTAATAATTATGGTATTAATGCTAATAATTATGCTATTAATGGTAATATTTATGCTATTAATGCTAATAATTATGCTATTAATGGTAATAATTATGCTATTAATGGTAATATGTATGCTATTAATGCCAATAATTATGCTATTAATGCTAATAATTATGCTATTAATGGTAATATTTATGCTATTAATGGTAATATTTATGCTATTAATGCTTATAATTATGCTATTAATGCTAATAATAATGCTATTGCTAATATTATTGTTATTGATGATGCTATTGATGATGCTATTGATGATGCTATTGATGATGCTATTGATGATGGTTTTGATGATGGTTTTGATATTTATGGTATTGGTATTATGTATGCACATTCAATGTCCTTAAGTATTCAGTGACCTCTTACTATTATTGATATGAATGAGAAACATGTTTATATATTTGTAATACGTTGTAGGGTACATTATAAGGACATACAAAACATGATATTTAAATATGTTCATTGTCTATCTGGAACTTATTATTTTCCTTAATAATTATTCTATACTTTTCAAGAATTCTTTTCTCCCAAAAAGCTTTTGTAAAAGCTCTTGCATACCTATACATCTCCAAGCATAGTATTACCTTTGTATGTTCTAACATGACTTCAAAGGATACTAGCAAGGATGTTGGCGGGTACAAAGCCGCATGGATGCGTAAGACACGTGCTAAAGAAACTGAAGAAGAGCGACAATGTCGTTTGGATAAGTCTAAAGCTGAGTATAAGCAACGCATTGCAACGGAGTCGCTGGAACAAAAACAAGTACGGTTGGCCAAAAATGCTCAGAAGCTACATCAACGCCGTCAAAAAAAAGTGACACCACCAGTACATCACTCTGCTGATCAGACAGTAACCTCCTCAGTACAACAGTCTGCTGATCAAACTACAAGCTCACCTGTACAATACTCTGCTGATCTAACTCAGTGTGCTGATCAGACAGTAACCTCATCAGTACTACAGTCTGCTGATCCAACTGTAAGCTCACCAGTACTACAGTTTGCTCTAGCTCTTTCTAGCAGTTCACCGGATGAAAGGAGCACAATTCCTCAAGTTTCATCACCGCGCAAAGCAACAGCAAAGCGTAAACATTGTGCTGAGGAGACGTCACGCACAAAACGTTTTCGCCTTGAACAACAACAAACTCCTTTGGAGGCACAAATTGCTCAGGAGTCTTCACTATCCAAACAGAGCCGCTTACGTAAAAGTGGTGCCTCCCGTCGTCAACACCGCAAAAAGACGTCTTCTACTGTTACACAAGTGGATCCTGACTCTTTTTCTGCTTTATTACTTCAACGTCTCATCTATGTCGGTTTGCAGAAAGAAAATCGTATTTACCTACCTACACCTCCCTCTTCATATCCACCTGGATTTACAGATAGTGATTTTGGCATTGTGGAACATACCTGTGGCTGTATGATATTCATATGTAACCATTGTGAAGCTCGACATTTCATGGATGAGATGCCATCGGATAAACAGTATACTCTCTGTTGTCACAAGGGGAAGGTCAAGGTTCCGTTACCTCAGTATCCAGAGATGTTGGAATGTATTCTTAAAGGTCAGAGTCCATACAGTCGGAATATGATGGATAACATCAGAAGTATTAATAGTTCATTTGGTTTTGCTTCTATGGGTGCAAGTATTGCTCCCCCACCTGGACATGGCCCTTATTGCTTCCGGATTCATGGCCAAATTTATCACCGTACTGGAACACTACATCCTGCTCCAGATCAAGCTCCTGCTTATGCCCAACTCTACATTTTAGATACTGCCACTGCTAATGACCAACGTTTACAGTGTGATGAAAATAAGAAATGTCATCCTAAATTGATGCGGCTCATTGCTAACTTATTAGATCGCATTAATCCTTTTGTTTCCGCATACAAAATGTTACGTTTTGTTGAACAAGAGGAACAGGAGAAGGCAATTGAAAATGGTACTGTCATGCCTAATATCATCATGGCTCTTAAACAGGATCGAGAACAAGACCCAAGACGTTATAATAAGCCAATTGTTAATGAAGTTGCTGTGGTCTTTGAAAATGCTGATGGAGAGCCACCTTTCAATAGAGACATTTTAATTCATCTGAAACCTGACCCAAACAATCCTTTAGCTCCAAAAACACAGCAAGTCAGTATTCTCCACAGTAATTTAGATGCTTTACTGTATCCGTTATTTTTTCCGCATGGTGAACAAGGCTGGCATGAGGGACTGAAGCATCAAGGTGAAAATCCACGGAGAATTACACAATTGCAGTATTACTGTTATTTGCTATCTGTACGTCCTGGGTTCAATCCTATTTTAAATGGTGGAAAACTAACGCAACAGTATTTAGTAGATGCGTATATAAAAATTGAGGCTAATCGCTTACATTTTATACGTCAACATCAAAAAGACTTAAAAGTGGAAGACTATTGCGTACTACAGGAACATCTGCAAAGAAAATCTTTTGAAAAAGGAATTCCTATTGGCAAGACGGTCATTTTACCATCGTCATTTGAAGGCAGTCCCAGAAACATGCAGCAGAGGTATCAAGATGCCATGGCTATTGTTACAAAATTTGGACGGCCAGATCTTTTTATAACAATGACCTGTAATCCCAAATGGAGCGAGATTATCCACAATTTAGAACCATGGCAGAGGGTGGAACACAGACCGGATTTAGTCGCCCGTGTCTTCAAAATAAAATTAGAAGCCCTATTAAAAGATATAAACAGTGGATTATTTGGCAAGATTTGTGCAATGATTCATGTAATAGAATTCCAAAAGCGAGGACTACCACATGCTCACATTTTGGTTATTCTGGATAGCAATTCCAAATTACGCACTGAGGTAGATGTCGATCGTACTGTTTGGGCAGAAATTCCTGACCCATCCGAGTATCCTGTGCTCCATCAAATTGTGATGCAACATATGATTCATGGACCCTGTGGACAATTGAACCCCAATTCTCCATGTATGGATATTGGAAAGTGTAAAAAAGGATTCCCAAAAGATTTCCAACCAAAAACTGTAATAGCACACGATGCCTACCCAACTTATCAACGCAATGCAGGACCTTCATTTACACAACGTTCTCACATGGTTGATAATTCTTGGGTTGTTCCCTATAACCCTTTCTTACTATTAAAGTATAAGTGTCATATAAATGTGGAAATCTGTGCATCCATTCAAAGTGTCAAGTATCTATTCAAATATGTTTACAAGGGGCATGATAAAGCCAATCTGGAAATTTCTCAAACAAACATACAACATGATGAACCTCACCAATTTATGGACTCAAGATACGTCAGTGCACCGGAGGCAGCTTGGAGAATTTTTGCCTATCCAATGCATAAACAATCACACAGCATTGTTCGCCTTGCCGTACATCTGCCACAGTCACAACCCCTTTATTTTCATGAAGATGCTTCTGTTGAGAACATTGCTGCCATGACACATAAAAAATCAACTCTTATGGCCTACTTTGAACTGAATGAGAATGACCCACGTGCTCATGAATACTTCTACCGCCAAATTCCTGAGCACTATGTCTGGAAAGCTGGTGCATGGGAAATTAGGCAGAAACGTGGAACAACAGTCATTGGAAGAATGTATACGGTCAGTATGAAAGATGAAGAACGCTACTATTTACGGTTGTTGTTACTACATGTAAAAGGAGCAACAAGTTTTGAGCACATTAAGACCGTTAATGAAGTCGAGTACCCAACTTTTAAACAGGCAGCAATAGCCCTTGGATTACTTTTGGATGACAGTGTTTGGCGAAATACCTTACTGGATGGCTGTGTTCTAAACATGCCTGCACAGCTTCGGGATATGTTTGCTTACATATGTATCTTTGGTCCTCCTGCTCATCCATTGGAGTTGTGGCAAGAATTTAAAAAAGATTTTATTGAAGACTACTGCCGTGCATATCACCCTAACAATGAGGACTGTGAGCATTGTGAAGGCTATGCAATGACAGATGTTCAAAATGTGTTAAAATTTCATGGCAAAAGCTTTACGGATTTTAATCTACCACGCCCCAAAAGAAAACAACAACTACAACCACAATACGACAAAGAGGAGGAGTTTAGAAGAGCCCAAGAAATGAAAGAAACTTTAAATCAACAACAACTTTTGGCCTATAATGCCATAAATGAAGCATTACAGGATACAAGTCAGCAAGCTAAGTGTTTTTTCATTGATGGCCCAGGTGGCAGTGGGAAAACATATTTGTATGATTTGTTAATTCGTCAAATAAGAGGAGAAGGAGAAACTGTGTCACCTGCTGCCAGTACTGGGATTGCAGCCAACTTATTGGAAGGAGGAAGAACCATCCATTCACTTTACGGGATACCTATTCCAATCAATGAAACGTCTGTGTCAAGAATCAAAAATGATACTGATGCTGCACACCATTTGAAGAATACTAAACTTTTCATTATTGATGAATCCACTATGCTATCTAAATACGCACTGCATGTCATTGACCAACTATTAAAGGATGTTATGACCAAAGATATCTCGAAGAAAAATAAAACACCCTTTGGAGGGAAAGTCATTGTTCTGGGAGGAGACTTTCGTCAGTGTCTTCCTATTATTCCTCATGGAACACGAACTGATATCGTAGAGAGCTGCATTAAATATTCCAGACAATGGCAGATTTTCACTCAATTGCCACTACTTGACAACATGCGCTCTGTTGATCCAGAATACAGCAATTGGATACTTCAGCTGGGAAATGGACAATTGACCAATTCTTATAACCTTGGAGATGATGTTATAGAAATCCCTGAAGACAGGTTCACTAATATTTGACATTTTTGGTGAAAACATTGTAATTGATGTCAATGACAATGAAAGCATTCATACAGCAGCATCACATGCCATTCTTTGCCCCAAAAATGATGATGTGGATCAGGTCAACTCTAAGATCATGGATTGCATTGCTGGAGAGTATACAGAATACATTAGTGATGATTCCATTGATCCGGATGAGACAGAGGACCCAGAGCAATACCCTGTTGAGTTTTTAAATTCACTTACACCCACGGGGATGCCATCTCATCGTCTGAAATTAAAAATCGGCACCATTGTAATGCTTTTGAGGAACTTCAACAGCAGAAAAGGTCTTTGCAATGGGACTCGCTTAATTGTCACCGGTTTGTTTGCCAACATGATTCGAGCAAGAGTCATTACTGGGTCTGCTGGAGGAAATGTGGTTTTCATTCCCAGGATTGATTTGTGCCCATCAGAAACCGGCTTGCCTTTTAAGTTAAGACGTCACCAATTTCCTCTGAAGCCAGCTTTTGCCATGACAATAAACAAATCCCAAGGACAAACACTTGAGAAAGTAGGGATTTTTTTGCCAGAACCTGTTTTTGGACATGGACAATTGTATGTGGCTTTTTCAAGAGTGAGAAGACGATCCAATGTAAAAGTGAAAGTGGTGGACACTCCAATCCAAGGAAAATTGCTGCCTAACAGTGACAAAGTATTTACCAAAAATATTGTCTACAAGAATATTTTGCACTGAACTCTTCCCTATGACTATTCTTCTGTTTATTTATCTTTTGAAAAAAAAAAAAAAAAAAAAAAAAAAAATTTTACTGTTTTACATTTTATTCTTTTATATACTGATTTCTACTATATTTTTGTGAACACACATTTAAAATAATATGAGAGATGTGTATCATCCACATTTCTACAGTGGGTGATAGAAACCACTATTTCAAGCTCCAGCACTATATGTGCTGAGAGATTTCATTGTCACTCTTTACAGGGAGAGGTTTTTGTGAACAGCTAAGAGACGGGTGGGATGGCTGTTCACACACATCTCATTAGCAAGGTGTGTTCCACATGTTTAGATAGATAGGGACAAACATAAATTATTAATTAGATTCTACCACACCATTTTTCTTAGATTTTTTCACTTTGTTGAGGAATATACTAAATGATAATAATTGATCATGAAGGACTCACCAACAACATACTTGCTGTAATTTTCATAATTGCATATATGTAATTTGTACTTAACTTGCGGTTTGTGCAGACAACATAGTTGCGGCAGTGTCATCCACATCAACTGCAGTCACCTGTGGTTAGTTAGTCGATGCATCTTATGCACCTGCTGAAGCTACGTTAACTCCATTTACCGTAGGTTAACTACAAGTTTTTTTGTTATTGCATGGATATTGCTGCAAGTCTGTAGCTGGTAACTCCTTCTGTATCAATTTACAAAATTTTATTATTTACATCACAATCCTCAAAAAATCTAAGAAAAATTCAGGTATAAAAAATATTTAAATTATATCAATTCGGATTTAGTTAGATTAGGACTCACCAGGCGTAAGGGCATCTTGACGCGATTGGTGGGCTGACACAAACTGGCTAATACACCTATTACTGTTATTAATTCATCAATTTTAATGATTGATGCATTAAGAAGTATTGCTACTTTGTGTTCTAAGACCCTTACAACATAATTATTCAATTTTCCTTATATGATATCAACAATACAAATATATGTAGTTGCTGTAAAGATGTCATTGGAATAATTGGATTATTTAAAAATCTTTAAAAAAACAATAAACATATTCTAGACAACCAATGCATTTGCATTAGTCTAACAGCTATAACTACTATAATCAAATTAACGTACGTTCTAGAATCCCGATGCATTTGCATCGGGCTCACAGCTAGTACCCTATAATTACAAATGTATGTGTATAGGGACAATGGATGACACAACGGTTTACAGGCAGCAGGATATTCCCTGAGAAACAAGGCAGAAAATTGACCGTAGGGCAAATGCACAGCACTTAATCCGAGTGAGTCAAAAAGTGGATAAGCTTTGGCAAGGACAAAAAATACAGAAATTACCAGAAAACAAGATAACAATGAATTTTGTAGAAAACACCAAGTAACATTGAATTGCCAGTTTGGTTATGCTCTCAACACAAAACCCTCTTCTGGGCTATTTGATGTGCTGACTTGTGATCAAAACTAAATAACCTGTGAGAAGAAGCTTGTATAGGCTGTATTGGCAATACATACAGCTGTCAAAAACAGTATGTTGGCACCTAGAATTTAGGCTACAAGTAAGGAACCCTTATAACAAATAAGAGGTAACAACAAAAATTACTGCAAGAAAGGGGACGAACAGTGAACGGGCTGAATAAATTCATTATTATTTGGAATAAACCAGTTGTTTAGCCCTACAGCTTTTAGAATGTACCAACTTTCTATGATGAGGGAATAAACCAGATGTCACCCGATTTTAGTACAAACTTATCCATATACAGGGAGGCCACCTCGGAGATGATCACCCTGTTAGCGCTCAGCGTATATATTAAACAGAGAGAAAAGAGCTTTTGCTGAATTCAAAAATGTATTTTTATTTTTATTTCATGATCTGAACAAGAAAGGACGGAAAGTGAAACAGGGCCTCTGAAAACACCGGTACATGTATATCTTTATACAGGGTCACGCAGGACCCTTTACCTGTGTAGTAAGGGGCAACTTCTGCTTTCACAGAATTGTATAATGCTGGATTAAATAAATGAGAGATGTTGCACTATATATTTCACCATTAATGGCCCAGATCAACAGCACAAATACAAATTACTATCAACATTTACATGCACAAAGGTAGTATACAATGTATTGGTCAAGTGACCAGACAACAACCACTGCCACAGCAATGTTTTACAAAGTGCAAATGATAGTCACATTAGTTGGCAATAGACCATAAAGTGCATTATTAAGTGCAATCAAGGTGCAGATTAGTGTGGAGGAACCACTGGAACCAGCAGTCCCTGTTATATCACAGCATATGAACAGACTAGAACAGCAGATAGTTTGCCACCATTTTAGTTACCTATACCGGTGTCTTACCGGACCCGGTGAAGGGAACAAGTCAGGGCTGCAGACCCCGACGCCGTTTCGTGGCTAGGGGGAACCCCTCACAGCCACTTCATCAGGGGGACAGAAGGTTTGTGCCGCGTTCTCCATTTTATGTGCGGCCACATGCAGCTACGTCACCCGGATCGGAAGTGACGCCGCGGCCATATCACATGACCGGAAATGACGTCGCGCGACCCCGCTCCATTCAGAGCGGAGCCCGCGGCGCCACATCCGGCCACCTGACCCCAGCACTAGGTAGCCCCGGCAACCCAGCTCAACCCCGCCCCCGGGCGCAGGCCACACCAGGCCCAATCCAAGGACGCGTCACCTGCATTGAAAATAGCCGGGGAGAGGCCGCACCTGGGACGGAGGAGCGGGTACAGGGACCCCAGCACTAGGAGGCTAGTAAATATTCATACCAGGTATATGACATGCGTGACACATAGGCATTATATATCGAAACACAAAAAAGAGACAAAAGACATCAGGGATTATATGATGATTGCAGTACTAAGGAGAGCACGGGATCCAATGCTGCTTCCTCCATTATGCTCTCTCCATTCCCTTGGGTCTTATGAAGTTGTGTATCCGTGACACGTCATATTGTCATTCCACCAGTGTTAGTCCATAGAGTTACAGGGAGCCACATACAATCCTTCCAGAAGAGCAGACAAGAAACCTAAGGACTACAGATAAAAAACCCATAATAGAAAGAGTAATACTAAAAACACCATGGTCCAACTAGACCTATCACAGTCTAAAATTATGGGTATAACCCAACTTGTAAACAGAACGGCGATGGCTAAAGAAAAGAGGCAAACGAAAGATTTTCATTCAACCCCCGCGGAGACATAGTGTCTAATGTCACTATCCACCGCGTTTCACTCTGTAATAGCGATCTCCTCAAATCACCACCACGAATTCCACCATGTATTATATCAATGCCTCTAAATTGAAGAGATCTGGGGTTACAATTGTGGTGTTCGAGGAAATGCCTCGGTATGGTCTTTAGGGTTGATTTATCTTCCACCTGTGCTGCACCCAGAATGCCACATATGTGTTCCCTAACTCTCCTCCGTAGCTCCCTAGACGTAATTCCAATATATATCAGCTGACAAGAACATGTAGCGTAATACACCACATGGCTTGAACTGCAAGATATATATTCCCTGATATCATAAGTCCGGGAGCCATCAGAGGAGGTGAAAGAGCCAACGCGTTGGACATTCGGGCATGCAACACAGTGACCACACGGGGTACTGCCCCGACGACGGGGACCAGTATATCCAAATGGGTTCGGTGGAACTGGAACGTAGTGACTGTTGACTAACATGTCACGTAAGTTCCGCGAGCGTCGGGCCGTCACAAGAGGTCTTTCAGGTATTATATCCCTCAGTATCGGATCGGATCTAAGAATCGGCCAGTGCCTGTTCAACACATCACAAATAGAGCTCCACCTCTGGTTAAACGTAGAAATAAATCTAGGGGGCTGCACATCCACCCTTTTCTCATCCTTCCGCCCATAGAGGAGCTCGTGACGCGATGTGTGCTTCGCTCTCAAATAAGCTCTTTTAATCGACCTATTGCTATAGCCCCTCTCTCTAAAGCGTTGTTTTAAGTCGGTAGCTTGTCTCTCGAATGTCTCCTCAGACGAACAAATCCGTCGCATTCTGAGGAATTGGCCAGTGGGGATGGCACTAATGGTAGATGTCACATGGGCCGAACTCGCATGAAGCAAAGCGTTTACGGAAGTTGACTTCCTGAATACATCCGTATTTATTATATTGTCATGACCAACAGTCATGCAGATGTCCAGAAAATCAATCCGTTTAGTGTCAAATTTGTATGTCAACCTGACATTTATATGGTTCATGGCGAGACGGCCCATGAAGACATCGAGCTGCTCCGCAGTGCCCCCCCACAATATCAATAAATCGTCAATATATCTCCACCAGCACTGCACATGGGTGTGACCCGGCCCGCACCCCTCGCACAGCAAACCCCTCTCCCAGTAACCTAGGAAGAGGTTTGCGTACGAAGGGGCACAGGCCGCACCCATGGCAGTGCCGCGGATTTGGAGGTAATACTGATCCTTAAATATGAATTCAGCAAAAGCTCTTTTCTCTCTGTTTAATATATACGCTGAGCGCTAACAGGGTGATCATCTCCGAGGTGGCCTCCCTGTATATGGATAAGTTTGTACTAATGTTAATTTCTGTGGTTTCCACAGTGATCCTTCTAATGGATTTCAGGGCACACGATGCTACGTGGCTCAATGATCTGGACAAAGCTCTGGACGGTGATAGTGGAGGTGGAGGTGAACCGGACGGCGATGGCTCAACAGACAAGGCAATAAAAAACTACAGAGGACTACTGAAAAAACGCACTAGGGTGTGGTGGAACAGAGCCTTTTTGGTAAAGTATATGGAAAGAGGTCTGATCCCAAGGGGTCTAAGAGTTCAGGTATTTCCTTCCTTTCAAGTGGACGATGAGTCCTTCAGAGATGAGTAGGAAGAGTTGGCCAGTGCCTGTTCGCAAGGGTTCTTGGGGCTGCTGAGAGACCTGAATACCGCCACCATTGAAGAAATAGAGAGTGTGATGGAGGGATTACTGTTACAGATAAAGGAAAAACTCTCTCCTGATGCTCTGACTAAATTTAATAGCCAGAATGAGTCTGATTTGAAAAAGATAGAAAAAGAAGTAAAAGGGGCAAAAATTAAGAAATTTCATCGTGATCTTAATGATTACAACTCTGACAAGGTCTATAGATGGAAGGCAGGCGGCAAATTTAAACCTTTCTTCCGCCCAAGACCTCGTCCTCAACCAGGACCCCCTTCGATACCTGTGCCCAAAGATGTACCAAATTTACAGACACCCAGTGGCACTGACGAATCTGACACCGAGTCCATTCCGAGCGAAGGTGTCATGACAAGATTCAGGACACGTAATATTCCAGATAAAGGAGCAACAGGATCATCTGGATCAGGATCGGGTAGATCCTTACAGGTGATAAATCTCTCCTCCCACTCTCTCTCCCCAATACAAATTGAGGTCCTGTCCAAAGGGTTGACCTTCTCACCTTCGAGTCCTTTTTGTTTTTTTACAGCATTAAAAGATCTCCAGTTGTTCTGTAGAAAGCTTTTATTAAAAAGACTACATGTTATGAGACAACATCCTGATGATCTGGACTCGAGGGAGAGGGAAACCCTGAGGAATTTGGAGGACCTAATGGTGGCGGTTGATTCCGGGAATAACGGTGAGTCCCCTCCTTGCACACGACCCAGATCTACGAGGTTTCCTCCCTTGTCCGCCTGCGCTCAAGTAGAGATCTTCTCAAAAGTGGTAATTGATGATTTTAAGAAACTGCCCACATGTTGTCAGTCGGGCAATCTCAATTACAAACAGAGAAGGGCTCTGCTCGATCTAGAGAAGATAAATGACATAGTGATAAAGCCGGCGGACAAGGGGGCAACATCGTGATCTGGCCTGTGGATAAATATGAACGTGAAGCTTTTCGCCAGCTTCGCGATAAAGACACTTATAAGAAGTTAACCTTTAACCCTGTGGCCCCTTTCTCTAGAGACCTCCAGGCCATCCTAGGTCATGCTTGCGACCTTGGTATAATTACCAAACAGGTTGTAGAGGGACTCACCGTCAAATACCCGAAAGTTCCGACACTGTACCTGTTGCCCAAGGTGCACAAGGACCCCGTCCTTCCCCCTGGGCGTCCAATAGTGTCCGGCATAGGGGGGTTGCGTAATCCAATATGTCAATTTATTGACTATTATTTGAAGCCCTTAGTGGAGAATTTACCCTCCTATGTCCGTGACACATTGGATGTCCTTAAACGGGTGGACGGGGTCGTTGTGGAACCAGGTACCTTGTTGGTAACTGCGGATGTTGAGTCCCTCTACACCTGTATTAGCCATGAGGATGGTCTGGAGGCAGTTGAGTATTTCTTGTTGGCCAGTGGGCGTGATGGCTCTTTATGTAATCTTATTTTAGAGCTGCTCCGTTTTGCCCTCACCCACAATTTTTTTGTATTTAAGGATCAGTATTACCTCCAAATCCGCGGCACTGCCATGGGTGCGGCCTGTGCCCCTTCGTACGCAAACCTCTTCCTAGGTTACTGGGAGAGGGGTTTGCTGTGCGAGGGGTGCGGGCCGGGTCACACCCATGTGCAGTGCTGGTGGAGATATATTGACGATTTATTGATATTGTGGGGGGGCACTGCGGAGCAGCTCGATGTCTTCATGGGCCGTCTCGCCATGAACCATATAAATGTCAGGTTGACATACAAATTTGACACTAAACGGATTGATTTTCTGGACATCTGCATGACTGTTGGTCATGACAATATAATAAATACGGATGTATTCAGGAAGTCAACTTCCGTAAACGCTTTGCTTCATGCGAGTTCGGCCCATGTGACATCTACCATTAGTGCCATCCCCACTGGCCAATTCCTCAGAATGCGACGGATTTGTTCATCTGAGGAGACATTCGAGAGACAAGCTACCGACTTAAAACAACGCTTTAGAGAGAGGGGCTATAGCAATAGGTCGATTAAAAGAGCTTATTTGAGAGCGAAGCACACATCGCGTCACGAGCTCCTCTATGGGCGGAAGGATGAGAAAAGGGTGGATGTGCAGCCCCCTAGATTTATTTCTACGTTTAACCAGAGGTGGAGCTCTATTCGTGATGTGTTGAACAGGCACTGGCCGATTCTTAGATCCGATCCGATACTGAGGGATGTAATACCTGAAAGACCTCTTGTGACGGCCCGACGCTCGCGGAACTTACGTGACATGTTAGTCAACAGTCACTACGTTCCAGTTCCACCGAACCCATTTGGATATACTGGTCCCCGTCGTCGGGGCAGTACCCCGTGTGGTCACTGTGTTGCATGCCCGAATGTCCAACGCGTGGGCTCTTTCACCTCCTCTGATGGCTCCCGGACTTATGATATCAGGGAATATATATCTTGCAGTTCAAGCCATGTGGTGTATTACGCTACATGTTCTTGTCAGCTGATATATATTGGAATTACGTCTAGGGAGCTACGGAGGAGAGTTAGGGAACACGTATGTGGCATTCTGGGTGCAGCACAGGTGGAAGATAAATCAACCCTAAAGACCATACCGAGGCATTTCCTCGAACACCACAATTGTAACCCCAGATCTCTTCAATTTAGAGGCATTGATATAATACATGGTGGAATTCGTGGTGGTGATTTGAGGAGATCGCTATTACAGAGTGAAACGCGGTGGATAGTGACATTAGACACTATGTCTCCGCGGGGGTTGAATGAAAATCTTTCGTTTGCCTCTTTTCTTTAGCCATCGCCGTTCTGTTTACAAGTTGGGTTATACCCATAATTTTAGACTGTGATAGGTCTAGTTGGACCATGGTGTTTTTAGTATTACTCTTTCTATTATGGGTTTTTTATCTGTAGTCCTTAGGTTTCTTGTCTGCTCTTCTGGAAGGATTGTATGTGGCTCCCTGTAACTCTATGGACTAACACTGGTGAAATGACAATATGACGTGTCACGGATACACAACTTCATAAGACCCAAGGGAATGGAGAGAGCATAATGGAGGAAGCAGCATTGGATCCCGTGCTCTCCTTAGTACTGCAATCATCATATAATCCCTGATGTCTTTTGTCTCTTTTTTGTGTTTCGATATAATGCCTATGTGTCACGCATGTCATATACCTGGTATGAATATTTACTAGCCTCCTAGTGCTGGGGTCCCTGTACCCGCTCCTCCGTCCCGGGTGCGGCCTCTCCCCGGCTATTTTCAATCCAGGTGACGCGTCCTTGGATTGGGCCTGGTGTGGCCTGCGCCCGGGGGCGGGGTTGAGCTGAGTTGCCGGGGCTACCTAGTGCTGGGGTCAGGTGGCCGGATGTGGCGCCGCGGGCTCCGCTCTGAATGGAGCGGGGTCGCGCGACGTCATTTCCGGTCATGTGATATGGCCGCGGCGTCACTTCCGGTCCTGGTGACGTAGCTGCATGTGGCCGCACATAAAATGGAGAATGCGGCACAAACCTTCTATCCCCCTGATGAAGTGGCTGTGAGGGGTTCCCCCTAGCCACGAAACGGCGTCGGGGTCTGCAGCCCTGACTTGTTCCCTCCACCGGGTCCGGTAAGACACCGGTATAGGTAACTAAAATGGTGGCAAACTATCTACTGTTCTAGTCTGTTCATATGCTGTGATATAACAGGGACTGCTGGTTCCAGTGGTTCCTCCACACTAATCTGCACCTTGATTGCACTTAATAATGCACTTTATGGTCTATTGCCAACTAATCTGACTATCATTTGCACTTTGTAAAACATTGCTGTGGCAGTGGTTGTTGTCTGGTCACTTGACCAATACATTGTATACTACCTTTGTGCATGTAAATGTTGATAGCAATTTGTATTTGTGCTGTTGATCTGGGCCATTAATGGTGAAATATATAGTGCAACATCTCTCATTTATTTAATCCAGCATTATACAATTCTGTGAAAGCAGAAGTTGCCCCTTACTACACAGGTAAAGGGTTCTGCGTGACCCTGTATAAAGATATACATGTACCGGTGTTTTCAGAGGCCCTGTTTCACTTTCCGTCCTTTCTTGTTCAGATCATGAAATAAAAATAAAAATACATTTTTGAATTCAGCAAAAGCTCTTTTCTCTCTGTTTAAAACAGATGTCACCCGATGTCACGATTGTCCAGAGAGGCAGGGCAAGCAGCACACCCGGTCACCGACGCATTTCGCCGCCTATAAGACGGCTTTCATTAGGGGAAAGAGCTTGTGAGGCGTCATGTCTGTGACCCTTATGTAGTGTGGAGTAAATGATTAAAATAGAACCCACCTGCACACGTCCGCCAGTACGCAGCCGCGAAACCGGAAGTGCAGAGGCGGTGCAATAGCAATGTGTATGCCGTCGCTATGCGACGGACGCGCATGCACAGGCTGACCGGTCAGATGTGCAATACACATGCACTAATAGATGTCATTGCCTAGTCAAGGCAAGTAGGAGCGCTGAATCATTGTAATCAATATCTGTGGGAGCCAAGTGGAGCTAGGAATATCATCCCATGGGGTTAACACATGAACCTGCCCAAGAATGGAGTACTTGTTAAATAGAGAGTCAAAGCAAGATATTAAATTGGGAGGAAAAAGATGATTATTAGAGAACAACGAGTGCATTGTATCAAAATAGTATAGATGTATATACAAGTTGTGAACAAGTCACTAATTAAAGGCTAAGACCTGGAAAAAAGGAGGATGTTAGACGAAAAATACAAATATTGTAGGTATCTTATGACCACAAGGGGCTACAACAGGGCCTGTAGAACATGAAGAGGTTAGAGAGATTTAGGTGGCCGGGGGTAGCACCTGTAGGAGCAAAATGAAGTGATTAGAATCAGGGACATAATTTGGAAAAAAGACCCACGGTAAATTAAGTGGAAGCATCCAGCTGAAAGGACACACAGATACACACAGATGTGTATTAGTCTGTGCCCAGGATCATGCCATTATGATGGATGACGAAGTGGGATCAGATGTAATAAAGTCTCTCATATGTGATCTTGAATCTTGTTGAAAACTTGATGGTATAGTGAGGGCTTGAGATGGAGACAAATGTGTCCAAATAGTCAATGTGGGGCCCGTGTTACCAAAGCCAACAGCCTTCCATCCAGATACATCAAATGTGCCACTGATGACTTTACAGCAGTGATGGAGTATGACAAGATCACTTCAGGCGGTCCAGGGTTATGGATTCTAGAAGCGAATGTATGTAATAGAAGAAATGTTGAGAATATCTTTAGGCGGAAACCAGTTATAGGCATTATAATGTAACCTGTTGTAGGCATCAATGTCACCTATTAATGTGTCAGAAGATTATACGACAAGTAAATGTCTAACGAGATTATTTGTTTATTTTTTATAGAATCCATTGAAGAGCATCTCCTCGTTAATACCCTTAGGTGCCATACTGTGTAACGCGTATATCAAGCGCATTTCCTTCCTGAGGAGCTCGACGGTTACTTTTGACTTCTGAATAGATGTCTGGGCTCTGTCAACCACCAGTACAATCATTCCTCTAGGGGAGCCATGGTGGAAAGTGTGAAAGTGTTTGGCCACTGAGGAAATCGGCTTACCTTGCTTCAAGTGGGTTTCCGCACACAAGATATTGGAAACGTGATTTTGAATCCTTTTTCTCAATTCTTGAGTTGTTTCGCCGACGTATATTTTCGGACAACTACAAAGCAACACAAACACAACGTTAAGTGTGCGGCAGTTTGCAAAATGCTTAGTAATGATACGGCTGGTAGAGACCACTATGTCAAGTTGTTTGGAGGCGGCGGTATATTGGCAGATGGAACAGTCAACGCAAGGATAGGTCCCAACTAGTCTAGTCCCTCTCCCCATAGTAACACTTGGTCTGGTGAAGTGGCTGGTTGAAAGAGAATCCTTAAGATTTCTCGCCCTTCTAGCCACTAGACGAGGTCTAGATCCAATAAATTGTTTGATTTTGGGATTGCTTGTTAAAATAAACCAATTGCGGTTTAACGTCTGATAAACATCTCCCCAGAGGTTATTGTAGGACGTGATGACAATCAAAATCTCTGGGGCCGCTCTCTGTTTGGCCCTGAGTAGACTTTGTCTGTCCGTGGCCATAGTGGACTGAAAAGCCCCTGATATAACCTTCTGTGGATAGCCCCGTTTTCTGAGTCTTAGAGTAAGTTTACGTGTCTTTTTTTGAAAGGTTGTCTCCTCGGAACAATTTCTTTTCAAACTAAAGAATTGTCCCTTTGGAATAGGGGTTCTCATGTGTGGAGGGTGAAAACTCTGATAGTGGAGCAAACTGTTTGTTGCCGTGTCTTTCCCATATAGCGACGTGGTGATCTTACCGTCCACTTGTTGTATCTTGAGAACCAGAAAGACTACCTCGGTCCACGAATGTTGTGATGTCAAGCTGATATTCAACGTATTTGAGTTGAACGTTTCGATAAATTGTAGACAGCCCTCCAGTGTACTTGTCCAGAAGAATAGAATATCATCTATAAACCTGTACCATTGGGTCACAAAGTTGTTGAAATTGGGATGGGTGCGAACACAGATGTCTTCCCACCAGCCTAAGAACAGGTTAGCATAGGATGGTGCGCATTTCGCACCCATTGCAGTACCAGATACCTGCCTATAGAATGATCGATCGAAGGTAAAATAGTTGTTTTCTAATACCATTTGAAGAAGGTCCAACAAGAAAGAATCATGTAGACGATTGCCAGTGGTCTGTTTGTCTAGAAAGTAAGAGACAGCGTGAATGCCCAAATTGTATCCAATGCATGTGTACAGACTTTCAACATCCATTGTGATCATTAACGCATTTTGAGGAAAGCTCACGTCTCCCAATTGACATATGAGATGTGAGGAATCCCTCACACAAGACTGCAAGGAGAGTACATATGTCTGCAGATAGAAATCAATGTACATGCAAGGTTTTTCAAAAAGACCTCCAATCCCAGTCACAATAGGTCTACCTGGTGGCTTTGTTGGTGACTTATGAATCTTTGGTAGCATGTACAGGGTAGGGACCGTCGGATGTTTTTTAATTAAGAAGTCCTTCTCTCTCTTTGTAATAATGCCCATGTCTAATCCTCGATAAATCAAAGACTCCAGTTTGTGTTTAAAGACATCTGTGGGATCTGATGGCAGTTTTAAATAAATCTTGTTTTCTGGGGATTTCTGCATTTGTTGTCCTTGCCAGAGCTTATCCACTTTTTGACTCACTCGGATTAAGTGCTGTGCATTTGCCCTACGGTCAATTTTCTGCCTTGTTTCTCAGGGAATATCCTGCTGCCTGTAAACCGTTGTGTCATCCATTGCCCCTATACACCTACGTTTGTAATTATTGGGTATTGGTTAAACACCAACCCATTCTAATCGAGAGGTTTATCACGGGGCCTCAGCTTCTTTTTGTCATGGTGGTGTCAGTTCACATTTTTAAATGTTTTTAAATGTTTTGTCTGTTTTCTGCATGTTTTTCATAATAAAGATTTGGATAGCTCATACAGAGTTTTTCTGATTATTTCCTTGATCCCGATCCTTTATGCATGCTTTCTGGATTCTGTTCCTTTCCATATGGCTCTTTACTAGCATGTGACTGGTGGATCACATGATTGTGCTACCCAACAACCCAATTTATAAGATTCATTAGCTACACTGATAACTTCTAACTATTTTTTACCTTAAATCTCACCAGTGGGTATTGGTAGGTTCCCGTGGCAGAGGCTGACAGAGAAAAGACCGCTTTTACAACACTGATGGGGCTCTGTGAATTTACCTGCATGCTGTTTAGACTCTGCAATACACCGGGAATGTTCCAGAGGTTGATGGAGTGTTGCAGGGGGCATAGGAACTTTGAAACCGTTTTACTGTACCTGGATGATGTAATCGTCTACTTGAAGACGTATGAAGACCATCTGAAGCACCTTGCTGAAGTGATCGAGGCATTATCCAACTTTGGCATGAAAGAGAAGCTGTCCAAGTGCCACTTACTGAAACCCAAGGTACAGTACCTAGGGCACGTGGTTAGTGCTGAAGGTGTGGCACCAGACCCTGACAAAGTCATTGTAATCAGGGACTGGCCGAGGCCCACTACCATCAAAGAAGTATGACAGTTCCTGGGACTGATAGGCTACTACCAGAGGTTTATCAAGGGCTTCACCAAGATAGCAGCACCTTTTGCAAGACCTCCTGGTAGGCCAGTCCAAGAAGGCCAAGAACCCGAGTCCTCTGTTTGAATGGGACAGCAGAGTAGAAGACTCCTTCACCAAGTTGAAGTGGGCCCTTTCGGGGGACGAGATCCTGACCTACCCTGACTATGGTCAACCGTTTGTGCTTTACACAGATGCAAGCAATGTAGGATTGGGAGCCGTGTTATTCTAGGTGCAGAGAAGCAAAGAGAGAGTTGCCTATGCCAGCAGGAAGCTCCGTCCTACAGAAAGGAACCCGACAACTATAACTCCTTCAAGCTAGAGTTCCTTGCCATAGTCTGGGCTGTAACTGAATGCTTTAAATATTACCTGGCTTCAGTGAAGTTTACCATCTACAGTTGTGGCCAAAAGTATTGACAACCCTCCAATTCAGTCAGATAATACTCAGTTTCTTCCTGAAAATGATTGCAATCACAAATTTTTTGGTATTATTATCTTCATTTAATTTGTCTTCAATGAAAAAACACAAAAATAATTGTCCTAAAACCAAATTGAATATAATTTCACAGAAAACATAAAAAAGGCGGTGGACAAAAGTATTGCCACTGTTAGAAAAATCATGTGATGCTTCTCTAATTTGTGTAATTAACAGCACCTGTAACTTACCTGTGGCACCTAACAGGTGTTGGCAATATCTAAATCACACTTGCAGCCAGTTAACATGGATTAAAGTTGACTCAAACTCTGTCCTGTGTCCTTGTGTGTACCACATTGAGCATGGAGAAAAGAAAGAAGACCAAAGAACTGTCTGAGGACTTGAGAAACGAAATTGTAAAGAAGCATGAGCACTCTCAAGGCTACAAGTCCATCTCCAAAGACCTGAAGGTTCCTGTGTCTACCGTTCGCAGTGTCAAAGAAGTTTAAAGCCCATGGCACTGTGGCTAACCTCCCTAGATGTGGACGGAAAAGAAAAATTGACGAGAGATTTCAACGCAAGATTGTGCGGATAGTGGATAAAGAACCTCGACTAACATCCAAACAAGTTCAAGCTGCCCTGCAGTCCGAGGGTACAACAGTGTCAACCCGTACTATCAGTTGGCATCTGAATGAAAAGGGACTGTATGGTAGGAGACCCAGGAAGACCCCACTTCTTACCCCGAGACATAAAAAAGCCAGGCTGGAGTTTGCCAAAACGTACCTGAGAAATCCTAAAATGTTTTGGAAGAATGTTCTCTGGTCAGATGAAACAAAAGTAGAGCTTTTTGGGCAAAGGCATCAACATAGAGTTTACAGGAGAAAAAAAAGAGGCATTCAAAGAAAAGAACACGGTCCCTACAGTCAAACATGGTGCAGGTTCCCTGATGTTTTGGGGTTGCTTTGCTGCCTCTGGACTGCTTGGATGTGTGCATGGCATTATGAAGTCTGAAGACTACCAACAAATTTTGCAGCATAATGTAGGGCCCAGTGTGAGAAAGTTGGGTCTCCCTCAGAGGTCATGGGTCTTCCAGTAGGAGAATGACCCAAAACACACTTCAAAAAGCACTAGAAAATGGTTTGAGAGAAAGCACTGGAGACTTCTAAGGTGGCCAGCAATGAGTCCAGACCTGAATCCCATAGAACACCTGTGGAGAGATCTAAAAATGGCAGTTTGGAGAAGGCACCCTTCAAATATCAGGGACCTGGAGCAGTTTGCCAAAGAAGAATGGTTTATCAAAACCAGGGGATACCAACTTATCTATTATATAATCGCGAATCGCAAAAGCGCCCCTCTCGGCGCTACTTCCGGCGTGGTCATGTGGACACGCGCGAAGCATTGGCCGTTCGCGGCCATTGCGAGCCGTTCGCGGCCAATGCTTCGCCATTCTAACTCCGCCACACAGCCCCGCAATGTCCGTACCCCCCCTCCCATATGTCCCCACCCCCCCATATGTCCGCACCACCCCCCATTATGTCCGCACCCCACCCCCATTGTGTCCGCACACCCCCACATTATGTCCGCACACCCACACATTATGTCCGCACACCCCTCCCATATCTGCTCACAACCTCCACCCCCCTATATGTCCTCACACCCCCCCACAGTACCCTCCCCCCATATGTCCCCCCCCCATATGTCCGCACCACCCCCCATTATGTCCGCACACCCCACATTATGTCCGCACACCCACACATTATGTCCGCACACCCCTCCCATATCTGCTCACAATCTCCACCCCCCTATATGTCCTCACACCCCCCTACAATATGTCCGCACACCCCCCCAATATGTCCCCGACCCGCCGCACCTAAGCCCCTACCCCCTAAGCCCCGCCGCACCTAAAAGCCCCGCCGCACCTAAGCCCCTACCCCCTAAGCCCCGCCGCACCTAAGCCCTGACCCGCCGCACCTAAGCCCCTACCTCCTAAGCCCCGCCGCACCTAAGCCCCTACCCCCCGCCGCCGCACCTAAGCCCCTACCCCCTAAGCCCCGCTGCACCTAAGCCCCTACACCCTAAGCCCCGCCGCACCTAAGCCCCGAACCGCCGCACCTAAGCCCCTACCCCCTAAGTCCGCCGCACCCCTACACCCTAAGCCCCGACCCGCCGCACCTAAGCCCCTACCCCCTAAGCCCCGCCGCACCTAAGCCCCTACCCCCTAAGCCCCGCCGCACCTAAGCCCCTACCCTCTAAGCCCCGCCGCACCTAAGCCCCTACACCCTAAGCCCCGCCGCACCTAAGCCCCTACCCCCTAAAACACGCCGCACCTAAGCCCCTACCCCCTAAGCCCCGCCGCACCTAAGACCCTACCCCCTAAGCCCCGCCGCACCTAAGCCCCTACCCTCTAAGCCCCACCGCACCTAAGCCCCTACCCCCTAAAACCCGCCGCACCTAAGCCCCTACCCCCTAAGCCCCGCCGCACCTAAGCCACTACCCTCTAAGCCACGCCGCACCTAAGCCCCTACCCTCTAAGCCCCGCCGCACCTAAGCCCCTACACCCTAAGCCCCGCCGCACCTAAGCCCCTACCCCTAAAACACGCCGCACCTAAGCCCCTACCCCTAAGCCCCGCCGCACCTAAGCCACTACCCTCTAAGCCACGCCGCACCTAAGCCCCTACCCCCCCTACCCCCTAAGCCCCGCCGCACCTAAGCCCCTACCCTATAAGCCCTGCCGCATCTAAGCTCCGACCCTATAAGCCCCGCCGCATCTAAGCCCCTAACCCCTAAGTCTAAGTCCGCCGCACCTAAGCACCTACCCCCTAAGTCCGTCGCACCTAAGCCCCGAACCGCCGCACCTAAGCCCCTACCCCCTAAGTCCGCCGCACCCCTACACCCTAAGCCCCGACCCGCCGCACCTAAGCCCCTACCCCCTAAGCCCCGCTGCACCTAAGCCACTACCCTCTAAGCCCCGCCGCACCTAAGCCCCTACACCCTAAGCCCCGCCGCACCTAAGCCCCTACCCTTTAAGCCCTGCCGCATCTAAGCCCCTACACCCTCACTCTAAGTCCGACGCACCTAAGCCCCTACCCCCTAAGCCCCGCCGCATCTAAGCCCTATCCCCTAAGCCCCGCCGCCTCCTAAGCTCCCGCCGCTTTCCCCCGCCGCTGTCGCTAACACCTAAGGCCCTACACCCGAAGCCCCCGCCGTCCCCTAACCTAACGCCCCCGTCGATCACTTACATGCCTTCTTAGTCATCTGATCGTCCGTCCGATCCACAAGTCCTCCGTCCGGCCAGGCGTCCTCTTCCTCCGGCCCCGCCGGTCTTCTCTCTTCTTTCCCCCATCTCCGGCTCTTCGTCCGGCCCCCGGGGTCTTCTGTCTTCTTTCCGCCAACTTCCAGCTCCGACGTCCTCTTCACTTCTCATTGAGATACAGTGGACGAAAAATCCGCCATTCTATCTCTATGAGATGTGAGCCGCTCTTCTGATTGGTCGCTGTCTACTGCCCTCAGCCAATCAGAAGAGCGACTCATTTCCCATTCACATACATTACCAGTGTGTCGGCGATTTTATGGCCGCCCACCTGGTTCTATTTGTCGGCCCTAAAATCGCGGACACACCGCTAATGCATGTCTATAGCAGTCAAGCCGATTTCTGATTGGTCGCTCTCTGCTGACGCCGACCAATCAGAATTCGACCTCACTGCCCATAGACATACATTAGCGGTGTGTCCGCGATTTTGGGGCCGACAAATAGAACCAGGGGCCCGGCCGTTAATTCGCCGACACACCGCTAATGTATGTCAACAAATAAATTTAATAATAAAAAAAATAATAAAAAAATAATTAAAAAATAATAAATAATTACATTAAAAATAATAATAATAATAAAAAAAAAAATAATAATAATATCAGCCCTTTCAGCGGACCTGAAGGAGAACTGTGTCTCAGCCTCAGGCTCACTTAAAATAACTAATAAATTTAATAATAAAAAAAAAAATAAAAAAATAATTAAAAAATATTAAAAAAATAAATAAAAAATAATACAAAAATAAATAAAAAATAATAAAAAAATAAAAATATGCTAATAATATGAGCCCTTTGAGCGGACCTGAAGGAGAACTGTGTCTCAGCCTCAGGCTCACTTAAAATAACTAATAAATTTAATAATAAAAAAAATAATTAAAAAATAATAAAAAAATAAATAAAAAAATAATAATAAAAAAATACAAATATGCTAATAATATGAGCCCTTTGAGCGGACCTGAAGGAGAACTGTGTCTCAGCCTCAGGCTCACTTAAAATAACTAATAAATTTAATAATAAAAAAAATAATTAAAAAATAATTAAAAAATAATAAAAAAATAAATAAAAATAATAAAAAAATAAATAAAAAAATAATAATAAAAAAATACAAATATGCTAATAATATGAGCCCTTTGAGCGGACCTGAAGGAGAACTGTGTCTCAGCCTCAGGCTCACTTAAAATAACTAATAAATTTAATAATAAAAAAAATAATAAAAAAATAATAAAAAAATAAATAAAAAATAATACAAAAATAAATAAAAAATAATAATAAAAAAATAAAAATATGCTAATAATATGAGCCCTTTGAGCCGACCTGAAGGAGAACTGTGTCTCAGCCTCAGGCTCACTTAAAATAACTAATAAATTTAATAATAAAAAAAATAATTAAAAAATAATTAAAAAATAATAAAAAATAAATAAAAAATAATACAAAAATAAATAAAAAATAATAATAAAAAAATACAAATATGCTAATAATATGAGCCCTTTGAGCGGACCTGAAGGAGAACTGTGTCTCAGCCTCAGGCTCACTTAAAATAACTAATAAATTTAATAATAAAAAAATAATAAAAAAATAATTAAAAAATAATAAAAAAATAAATAAAAAATAATAAAAAAATAAATAAAAAATAATAATAAAAAATACAAATATGCTAATAATATGAGCCCTTTGAGCGGACCTGAAGGAGAACTGTGTCTCAGGCTCAGACTCACTTAAAATAACAAATAATAAATTAATTTAATAATAAAAAAAATAATTAAAAAATAATTAAAAAATAAAGAAAAAATTATACATAATAACATAAAAAAATAAGAATAAAAAAAAAAAATGCTAATAATAATGATATTACTGCTAATAATAATGCTATTAATGCTAATAATTATGCTATTAATGCTAATAATAATGCTAATAATGCTAATAATTATGCTATTAATGCTAATATTTATGTTATTAATGCTAATAATTATGGTATTAATGGTAATAATAATGCTATTAATGCAAATAATATTGCTATTAATTCTATTATTAATGCTATTAATGCTAATAATTATGCTATTAATGCTAATATTTATGCTATTAATGGTAATAATAATGCTATTAATGCAAATAATATTGATAATAATGCTAATAATTATGCTATTAATGCTAATATTTATGCTATTAATGCTAATAATTATGCTATTAATGGTAATAACAATGCTATGAATGCAAATAATATTGCTATTAATGCTATTATTAATGCTATTAATGTTAATAATTATGCTATTAATGCTAATAATTATGCTATTAATGGTAATAATAATGCTATTAATGCAAATAATATTGCTATTAATTCTATTATTAATGCTATTAATGCTAATAATTATGCTATTAATGCTAATATTTATGCTATTAATGGTAATAATAATGCTATTAATGCAAATAATATTGATATTAATACTAATAATTATGCTATTAATGCTAATATTTATGCTATTAATGCTAATAATTATGCTATTAATGCTAATAATTATGCTATTAATGGTAATAATTATGCTATTAATGGTAATAACAATGCTATGAATGCAAATAATATTGCTATTAATGCTATTATTAATGCTATTAATGTTAATAATTATGCTATTAATGCTAATAATTATGCTATTAATGGTAATAATAATGCTATTAATGCAAATAATATTGCTATTAATTCTATTATTAATGCTATTAATGCTAATAATTATGCTATTAATGCTAATATTTATGCTATTAATGGTAATAATAATGCTATTAATGCAAATAATATTGATATTAATGCTAATAATTATGCTATTAATGCTAATATTTATGCTATTAATGCTAATATTTATGCTTTTAATGGTAATATAATGCTATTAATGCAAATAATATTGATATTAATGCTAATAATTATGCTATTAATGCTAATATTTATGCTATTAATGCTAATAATTATGCTATTAATGCTAATATTTATGCTAATAATTGTATTATTAATTCTATTAATGCAAATAATATTGCTATTAATACTATTATTAATGCTATTAATGCTAATAATTATGCTATTAATGCTAATAATTATGCTATTAATGGTAATAAGAATGCTATGAATGCAAATAATATTGCTATTAATGCTATTATTAATGCTATTAATGTTAATAATTATGCTATGCATGCTATTAATAATGCTATTAATGCTATTAATAATGCTATTAATGCTATTAATGTTATTAATAATGCTATTAATGCTATTAATAATGCTATTAATGCTATTAATGCTATTAATAATGCTATTAATGCTATTAATAATACTATTAATGCTATTAATGCTATTAATAATGCTATTAATGCTATTAATTGTATTATTAATGCTATTAATGCTATTAATAATGCTATTAATGCTATTAATAATACTATTCATTCTATTAATGCTAATATTAATGCTATTAATTGTATTATTAATGCTATTAATGCTATTAATAATGCTATTATTGCTATTAATAATACTATTAATGCTATTAATGCTAATATTAATGCTATTAATTGTATTATTAATGCTATTAATGCTATTAATAATGCTATTAATGCTAATAATAATGCTATTACTGCTAATAATAATGCTATTAATGCTAATAATTAAGCTATTAATGCTAATATTAATGCTAATAATGCTAATAATAATCATATTAACGCTATTAATAAAGCTATTAAGGCTAATAATCATGCTATTTATGCTATTCAAAATGCTATTAATGCTAATAATATTGATATTAATGCTATTAATAATGCTATTAATGCTATTAATAATACTATTAATGCTATTAATGCTATTAATAATGCTATTAATACTATTAATAATGCTATTAATGCTATTAATAATACTATTAATGCTATTAATTCTATTAATAATGCTATTAATGCTATTAATAATGCTATTAATGCTATTAATTGTATTATTAATGCTATTAATAATGCTATTAATGCTATTAATAATACTATTAATGCTATTAATGCTAATATTAATGCTATTAATTGTATTATTAATGCTATTAATGCTATTAATAATGCTATTAATGCTAATAATAATGCTATTACTGCTATTAATAATGCTATTACTGCTATTAATACTGCTATTACTGCTAATAATAATGCTATTGCTAACATTGCTATTGATGATGCGATTATTATTTAAAAATCTTTAAAAAGAAAAAAAAATATTCTAGACACCCGATGCATTTGCATCGGGCTCACAGCTAGTTTATAATAAAAATATATCTTTTATTTGTATCAAAAGTTAAAAATAAACATGTACTGTAATAAATATGTACTGCATATACACATTTAACTTTCCCATCTACGTTATTATACATACACTATACAAGTACTCATTTGTGGTCTTTCTTAAACCCTTGAGGGATTACTGTATGGGTCCTCCACATGACACATACATGTAAAAATCCCTTAGCTACATTAGCGTATGTACATATAATATGCACACACATATTTAGTTTTTTTTTTTGTTTTTGTGTTTTGACCTTTTGGTAGTACCTACATGGGTCTTTAGACCTGTTCAACAGCATATTCTTGTCTATAGTATCCTATTATATCATCACACATAAAGTTCTGTATAATTTTGTTACACGTCCCCTGATATATGGGTATACCATTTTTGAGACTCCTGTTTATTTGGAATCCTCTCTTACATTTCCAGGGAACCTTTCTTTCTCTAAGACTATCTATAATAATATGTCTATGATCCTCTTTTGGCCTCATATTATTATTCTCTTATCTCTCCATATGATAATTCTTTGGATGGATAGCTCTGAGGATTGATCCTGGCTCATACCATTTTTTGCGCAGAATCAGAGGATCTCATGATATACAGTTAATATGACACATCCTCAAAAGGTGATCCATCTTTATTTATTCTCTGACTATTGGTCTGTCATATACACTATTTTATTTCTCTACTTATCGTTATTTTTATGTAGCCCAAATAGGCCTTCTGATATCCATTCTTTGGTTGTCCTTCTTATGACGATACACTCTATGCCCTCGGTAAGGCTACATCTGAGGAGTTTTCACCAGTCTTTTTAGCTATTATATCATACTAGCTGTAGTACCCGGCTACGCCCGGGTTAATAAATAACTGCTGTTAGCTATAACAAAATAGAATTTGAATATGTCATATTAATGACCTGTAGGAAAATAGAAGCTGAGCTGTGATTGGTTACTATAGGCAGCCTAATAAATCTCCAGCCAACAGTAAACCCTCCCCCCGGCCGGGCAGTATATGTTACCTCACACATACACATAATAGACAGCTCATGTGACTGACATCTGCCTTAATTCCCTATATGCAGGCAATAGAATAAAGCGATGTTTGGGTGAGCGCTGGGATATGAAGACAGCCACACTTCAACAAGTATTTTACCTGTAAGTTTATTGTTCAATTCACACTAGGTCCTCTCCCACAACATGTTTCGATGCTCAGGGCGTCTTCCTCAAGTGGATATCAGACCTTACATTTGGTATCCTTATAAATCATCCATTAACCAATCCCTTGCTTTTAGGTTGAAAATAGACTTTTTAACTATTTCCTATCCAAATGTCTAAATAGCTATATAAGCAGTTCTATTTAATGCACAATCCGAGCCCTTTTTATTCTATTGCACAACTGCCCGTTCTTTTATGACAATAACACAACTATTCATTCAGGAGTACATTAAAAATTCAAGATAATAAAAAACACAACGATATTTTCACACAAAATCACCTATTAGATGCACATAATTATTACACTTAAAAAATTCACATGAAAATTACATATATAAAACCTCATATAAAAATTGCATATAAAAAATTGCATATAAAAAATTATTAAAAAATCATAAAATCTATACAAACGATCTAATCTTAAAAGATGACTTCTGAAAGTGGTAAATAATTTATATACTTTCTGGGTTTATGTATTATTCTCTATTGAGAGATTAAGGCCCTCCGGTGCCAATGTACCCATTTTAAAAATCCAATACATTTCTTTCTTATTCAATTTCTCAATCCTGTCATGTACTTCCTCGCTTATTTGTTCTAGGATTGTTAATTTAAGACTGGTGGGATCCCTTTCATGGATCTGAAGATAGTGTCTTGAAATGCTGTGATTTAAATACCCTTTTCTGATGTTTGATCTGTGCTTACTTAGCCTAGCCTGCATTGTCTGGATCGTTCTACCTATATATTGGAGTTTACAAGGACACTCCAACATATATATTACAAATTGTGATCTACAATCCATTCTCTGTTTAATTGGGAACGATTCTTCAGTTGTATTGAATGTAAATTTATTACATCCATGTACAATGCTACTGCAACATTCACATCGTCGTGAGTTGCATTTATAGCACCCATTTATTGTTTCATTGGTCTTTATTTGTTGTTCTTTGCTCCCAATATTCATATTTTTTATTTCTTCGGGGCTATTAGGGCCTGGAGGGTTCTCCCTCTTCTAAAAATAATCTCTGGTTTTTCTGTTATAATTTTTGAGAGGATAGGATCCCCCTTTAAAATAAACCAGTATTTACCCAGAATTGTGTAGATTACCTTATTTGATTGGTTGAAAGTTGTTACTAGATTACACCTATAATTTACAATATCGTTCTCCCCTTCTTTCATTTTTCTTTCTTTATTTAATTCCATTTGCTTAATTATGTCACTCTGTGTGCGGTTTTTACTTCTATTATAAGCATCCGCTAGGAGTCTGCTTGGGTATCCTCTCTCTCTAAAACTTCTCTTTAGTATAGAGGCTTCTTGTTTGAATTTAATCTCATTTGTACAGTTTTTTCTGATTCTGAGGTACTGTCCATAAGGTATATTTTTAATCCAGATGGGTAGGTGGCTACTCTTAAACTCCAGGTAACTATTTACATCCACATTTTTAAAAAAAAAGTGGATGTGGTTATCTTTCCCTCCTCATTGATGGTAATCATGAGGTCCAGGAACTGTATATTTATGTCTGAGATATTCATAGTGAAAAAAAGTCCCCAGTTATTTAGGTTTAATGAATTCACAAACTCTGTTGCTTCCTCCCTAGTACCGGTCCAAATAATTATTAGATCGTCGATGAAACGTTTAAAAAATTTTATGTGTTTTTTACCCAAAATAGACTGTGTGATGGACCGAGACTCGAACGCCCCCATGTATAATCCAGCATAACTGGGGGCGAATCTCGTGCCCATCGCACAGCCCTTAATTTGTTTAAACAATTTGTCCTCAAAGTAAAACACATTCTTTTCTAAAATAAATTCAATTCCAGCACCAATAAATTCTTTCTGTTTCCCTAGGATCTTTTTATCTTGTCTTAAAAAATGATTGATGACCCCTATACCTTTTTGATGCGGGATATTTGAATACAGGGACCTGACATCTAAAGTGATAAGTAGGGAACCTTTTAATTGGGGGAGTTTTGTTATTAAGCTATGAGTCTAATTTTAAATTATATTGTTGCAAAAATAAATCAACATAATGGGAAAGGTTACTGGTCATGCTCTCAATCCCTGAAATAATTGGGCGTCCATTTTTTGCGCAGAATCAGAGGATCTCATGATATACAGTTAATATGACACATCCTCAAAAGGTGATCCATCTTTATTTATTCTCTGACTATTGGGCTGTCATATACACTATTTTATTTCTCTACTTATCGTTATTTTTATGTAGCCCAAATAGGCCTTCTGATATCCATTCTTTGGTTGTCCTCCTTATGACGATACACTCTATGCCCTCGGTAAGGCTACATCTGAGGAGTTTTCACCAGTCTTTTTAGCTATTATATCATACTAGCTGTAGTACCCGGCTACGCCCGGGTTAATAAATAACTGCTGTTAGCTATAACAAAATAGAATTTGAATATGTCATATTAATGACCTATAGGAAAATAGAAGCTGAGCTGTGATTGGTTGCTATAGGCAGCCTAATAAATCTCCAGCCAACAGTAAACCCTCCCCCCGGCCGGGCAGTATATGTTACCTCACACATACACATAATAGACAGCTCATGTGACTGACATCTGCCTTAATTCCCTATATATATCAATAAATGACGGCATCACCTGGACATGAAAAGGTGCTGGCAAAAAAATATACATGAATAAAGAGATTAATTGTCGCGACACTGATCATGGTGTAAATGAACAAGCATATGGCTATGTTTAAGGCTATGTACAGCTAAGGTGGTATATATGACAATGAAACACAGTAAATGCTGCTATAGAATATAAGGAAAAAAAAGAGGGTCTTAGCTTCAACAATAGCTATTGGGGAAGAGCCCGGTAACTGCGACAAAGTGCTCTCTACCTACCGGGTCCTAACGCACTAGTGCTTCATGCGGTATGTAGTTGCTAGTTTGAGATTTTTATGTCTGTGAGTTGCAATTAAAACCTGCTGGTATAGTGTGTCTGTGGACTGGGGCTACAGCAAGATGGAGTCAGGTCACAGCCACTGGGCTGGGGGAGGGAAAGGGAGCTCGTCAGAAAAATTATACTATATATATCAATAAATGACGGCATCACCTGGACATGAAAAGGTGCTGGCAAAAAAATATACATGAATAAAGAGATTAATTGCCGCGACACTGATCATGGTGTAAATGAACAAGCATATGGCTATGTTTAAGGCTATGTACAGCTAAGGTGGTATATATGACAATGAAACACAGTAAATGCTGCTATAGAATATAAGGAAAAAAAAGAGAGTCTTAGCTTCAACAATAGCTATTGGGGAAGAGCCCGGTAACTGCGACAAAGTGCTCTCTACCTACCGGCAACTCACAGACATAAAAATCTCAAACTAGCAACTACATACCGCATGAAGCACTAGTGCGTTAGGACCCGGTAGGTAGAGAGCACTTTGTCGCAGTTACCGGGCTCTTCCCTAATAGCTATTGTTGAAGCTAAGACTCTCTTTTTTTTCCTTATATTCTATAGCAGCATTTACTGTGTTTCATTGTCATATATACCACCTTAGCTGTACATAGCCTTAAACATAGCCATATGCTTGTTCATTTACACCATGATCAGTGTCGCGGCAATTAATCTCTTTATTCATGTATATTTTTTTGCCAGCACCTTTTCATGTCCAGGTGATGCCGTCATTTATTGATATATATAGTATAATTTTTCTGACGAGCTCCCTTTCCCCTCCCCCAGCCCAGTGGCTATGACCTGACTCCATCTTGCTGTAGCTTCAGTCCACAGACACACTATACCAGCAGGTTTTAATTGCAACTCACAGACATAAAAATCTCAAACTAGCAACTACATACCGCATGAAGCACTAGTGCGTTAGGACCCGGTAGGTAGAGAGCACTTTGTCGCAGTTACCGGGCTCTTCCCCAATAGCTATTGTTGAAGTTAAGACTCTCTTTTTTTTCCTTATATTCTATAGCAGCATTTACTGTGTTTCATTGTCATATATACCACCTTAGCTGTACATAGCCTTAAACATAGCCATATGCTTGTTCATTTACACCATGATCAGTGTCACGGCAATTAATCTCTTTATTCATGTATATTTTTTTGCCAGCACCTTTTCATGTCCAGGTGATGCCGTCATTTATTGATATATATAGTATAATTTTTCTGACGAGCTCCCTTTCCCCTCCCCCAGCCCAGTGGCTGTGACCTGACTCCATCTTGCTGTAGCCCCAGTCCACAGACACACTATACCAGCAGGTTTTAATTGCAACTCACAGACATAAAAATCTCAAACTAGCAACTACATACCGCATGAAGCACTAGTGCGTTAGGACCCGGTAGGTAGAGAGCACTTTGTCGCAGTTACCGGGCTCTTCCCCAATAGCTATTGTTGAAGCTAAGACTCTCTTTTTTTTCCTTATATTCTATAGCAGCATTTACTGTGTTTCATTGTCATATATACCACCTTAGCTGTACATAGCCTTAAACATAGCCATATGCTTGTTCATTTACACCATGATCAGTGTCGCGGCAATTAATCTCTTTATTAATTCCCTATATGGCACATGTGTTGCACATTGGCTGTTTTTAATCAGATGTTTATGTTTGGAAAATAAAGATAGCTTACGTATGAGGCGAGTTGTGTGAGGTGATTTGTGCACATCTGTGTCTGTCTGTGTGGTGTGTGTGTCCCTGTGAGATGGGGTCTGTGTGGTGTGTGTCTCTGTTGTGTGTGTTTCTTTGTGGTGTGTGTGTGTGTCCCTGTGGGGTGAGTGCATGTGCCCCTATAGGGTGTGTATGTGTTTGTCCCTGTGGGGGGGTCTGTGTGGTGTGTGTCTCTGTTGTGTGTGTCTCTTTTTGGTGTGTGTGTGTCCCTGTGGGGTGAGTGCATGTGTCCCTATAGGGTGTGTATGTGTGTGTGCCCCTGTGTGGGGGTCTGTGGTGTGTGTGTGTATCTGTGTTGTGTGTGTCTCTTTGTGGTGTGTGTGTGTGTGTCCCTGTGGGGTGAGTGCATGTGTCCCTATAGGGTGTGTATGTGTGTGTGTCCCTGTGGGGGGTGTCTGTGTGAGGTGTGTGTGTCTCTGTGTTGTGTGTGTCCCTTTGTGGTGTGTGTGTGTCCCTGACGGGTGAGTGCATGTGTCCCTATAGGGTGTGTATGTGTGTGTGTCCCTGTGGGGGGGTCTGTGTGGTGTGTGTGTGTCTCTTTGTGGTGTGTGTGTCCCTGTGGGGTGAGTGCATGTGTCCCTATAGGGTGGCTATGTGTGTGTGTCCCTGTGGGGGGGTCTGTGTGGTGTGTGTCTGTGTTATGTGTGTCTCTTTGTGGTGTGTGTGTCCCTGTGGGGTGAGTGCATGTGTCGCTATAGAGTGTGTGTGCATCGCCTTGGGGGTGTGGGGTGTCTCTGTGTTGTGTGTGTCTCTTTGTGGTGTGTGTTTGTTCAGGTGCGTGGTGAGTATCCAATGTTAGGGCTGCACCTTAGCGACTATACACTTGCTGTTACCCTTTGTGTGCGTGTGTGGTGTGTATACATGTCCCATGTGTGTGGTGAATATCTCATGTTGGGGCCCCACCTTAGTGACTATATGCTGGTATATGCTGTTAGTCTTTGGTGCTATCATTAAGCCCCTCTCATTCACAACTGTCAACTGGTAACTGTCGCTTTTTCCCCATTATGTAGATAGGGGCAAAATTGTTTGGTGAATTGGAATGCGCGGGGTTAAAATTTCGCCTAACAACAAAGCCTATGACGCTCCCGGGGTCCAGACGTGTGACTGTGCAAAATTTTGTCTCTATAGCTGATAGCTGTCGATTTTCCTCTCACACGTTTCCTTTCCCTTTTTTCCCATTATGTAGATAGGGGCAAAATTGTTTGGTGAACTGGAGCGCGCAGGGTTAAAATTTCGCCTCACAACATAGCCTATGACGCTCCCGGGGTCCAGACGTGTGACTCTGCAAAATGTTGCGGCTGTAACTGCGACGGTGTAGATGCCAATCCCGGATATACACACATACACACATACACACATTCAGCTTTATATATTAGACTAGCTGTAGTACCCGGCTACGCCCGGGTTAATAAATAACTGCTGTTAGCTATAACAAAATAGATTTTGAATGTCATATTAATGACCTGTAGGAAAATAGAAGCTGAGCTGTGATTGATTGCTATAGGCAGCCTAATAAATCTCCAGCCAACAGTAAACCCTCCCCCTGGCCGGGCAATATATGTTACCTCACACATACACATAATAGACAGCTCATGTGACTGACATCTACCTTAATTCCCTATATGGCACATGTGTTGCACATTGGCTGTTTTTAATCAGATGTTTATGTTTGGAAAATAAAGATAGCACACGTATGAGGCGAGTTGTGTGAGGTGATTTGTGCACATCTGTGTCTCTCTGTGTGGTGTGTGTGTCCCTGGGGTGTGTATGTGTGTGTCCCTGTGGGATGGGGTATGTGTGGTATGTGTCTCTGTTGTGTGTGTCTCTTTGTGGTGTGTGTGTGTGTCCCTGTGGGGTGAGTGCATGTGCCCCTATAGGGTGTGTATGTGTGTGTCCCTGTGGGGGGGGGGTCTGTGTGGTGTGTGTCTCTGTTGTGTGTGTCTCTTTGTGGTGTGTGTCCCTGTGGGGTGAGTGCATGTGTCACTATAGGGTGTGTATGTGTGTGTGCTCCTGTGTGGGGGTCTGTGGTGTGTGTGTGTATCTGTGTTGTGTGTGTCTCTTTGTGGTGTGTGTGTGTGTCCCTGTGGGGTGAGTGCATGTGTCCCTATAGGGTGTGTATGTGTGTATCCCTGTGGGGGGGTGTCTGTGTGGGGTGTGTGTGTCTGTGTGGTGTGTGTGTCTCTTCGTGGTGTATGTGTCCCTGTGGGGTGAGTGCATGTGTCCCTATAGGGTGGCTATGTGTGTGTGTTCCTGTGGGGGGGTCTGTGTGGTGTGTGTCTGTGTTATGTGTGTCTCTTTGTGGTGTGTGTGTCCCTGTGGGGTGAGTGCATGTGTCGCTATAGAGTGTGTGTGTGTACCCTTGGGTGTGTGTGTCTCTGTGTTGTGTGTGTCTCTTTGTGGTGTTTCGGGTGCGTGGTGAGTATCCAATGTTGGTGCTGCACTTTAGCGACTATACACTTACTGTTACTCTTTGTGTGCGTGTGGTGTATATACATGTCCCTGTGTGTGGTGAATATCTCATGTTGGGGCCCCACCTTAGTGACTATATGCTGGTATGTGCTGTTAGTCTTTGGTGCTATCATTAAGCCCCTCTCATTCACAACTGTCAACTGGTAACTGTCACTTTTTCCCCATTATGTCAATAGGGGCAAAATTGTTTGGTGAATTGGAATGCGCAGGGTTAAAATTTAGCCTCACAACATAGCCTATGACGCTCCCAGGGTCCAGACGTGTGACTCTGCAAAATTTTGCGACTGTAGCTGCGACGGTGTAGATGCCAATCCCGGATATACACACACACATACACACATACACACATTCAGCTTTATATATTAGATAGCTGTAGTACCCGGCAACGCCCTGGGTTAATAAATAACTGCTGTTAGCTATAACAACATTGAATTTGAATATGTCATATTAATGACCTGTAGGAAAATAGAAGCTGAGCTGTGATTGATTGCTATAGGCAGCCTAATAAATCTCCAGCCAACAGTAATCCCTCCCCCTGGCCGGGCAGTATATGTTACCTCACACATACACATAATAGACAGCTCATGTGACTGACATCTGCCTTAATTCCCTATATGGCACATGTGTTGCACATTGGCTGTTTTTAATCAGATGTTTATGTTTGGAAAATAAAGATAGCACACGAATGAGGCGAGTTGTGTGAGGTGATTTGTGCACATCTGTGTTTGTCTGTGTGGTGTGTGTGTCCCTATAGGGAGTGTATGTGTGTGTCCCTGTGTGGGGGGGTCTGTGTGGTGTGTGTCTCTGTTGTGTGTGACTCTTTGTGGTGTGTGTGTCCCTGTGGGTTGAGTGCATGTGTCCCTATAGGGAGTGTATGTGTGTGTGTCCCTGTGGGGGGGTCTGTGTGGTGTGTGTGTATGTGTATCTGTGTTGTGTGTGTCTCTTTGTGGTGTGTGTTTGTCCCTGTGGGGTGAGTGCATGTGTCCCTATAGGGTGGCTATGTGTGTGTCCCTGTGGGGGGGGTCTGTGTGGTGTGTGTGTCTGTTATGTGTGTCTCTTTGTGGTGTGTGTGTGTCCCTGTGGGGTGAGTGCATGTATCGCTATAGAGTGTGTGTGTGTCCCCTTGGGGGGTTGTGTGTCTCTGTGTTGTGTGTGTCTCTTTGTGGTGTGTGTGTGTGTTTGTTCGGGTGCGTGGTGAGTATCCAATGTTGTTGCTGCACTTTAGCGACTATACACTTGCTGTTACTCTTTGTGTGCGTGTGGTGTGTATACATGTCCCCGTGCATGGTGAATATCTCATGTTGGGGCCCCATCTTAGTGACTATATGCTGGTATGTGCTGTTAGTCTTTGGTGCTATCATTAAGCCCCTCTCATTCACAACTGTCATCTGGTAACTGTCACTTTTTCCCCATTATATAGATAGGGGCAAAATTGTTTGGTGAATTTGAATGCGCGGGGTTAAAATTTCGCCTCACAATATAGCCTATGACGCTCCTGGGGTCCAGACGTGTGACTGTGCAAAATTTTGTCTCTATAGCTGACAGCTGTCGATTTTCCTCCAACACTTTTCCATGCACTTTTTCCCCATTATATAGATAGGGGCAAAATTGTTTGGTGAACAACATAGCCTATGACGCTCCCAGGGTCCAGATGTGTGACTCTGCAAAATTTTGTAGCTGTAGTTGCGACGGTGTAGATGCCAATCCCGGATATACACACATACACACATACACACATTCAGCTTTATATATTAGATAGATATTCTATTCACGGATATATATATTCTTTTTTCCTTGATTCCTTTAGAAGACTTGTAGGGTCAACTGCTATCACTTTGACCAATTCTTTGTCCCCTGCGTATACCTGTCTTTGGGAATATCGTTTCCCTAGCGTATAGAGTCATAAGGTATGTCTCTCTCTATTACTTAATACTGAAATACATTCTTCAGACCATAAATTATGTATATGAGAGCATTCATATTTGACCAACTGGATCGACCATACACTATTTGTATTTCATTATGTGTGTATTTTGGAATGGTTGAATTTATATGTATGTTGAGATCATGTACCATCTTTGTGATTATATTTGCCTTTTGACCTTTACTTGTAAACTAATGTTTTGATAATTTCTTTGCTTTTAGACTGAACAAACTAATCTTAACCCCAAAAAAACTTCTGATGAGCCTTCTGTCATATGGGAAGGCGAAACGCGTCAAGCGTTTGGTGGTTCTATTTACATTGTTTTGGGAACCCAGATACTGGATTGAAGGTCTCCGGCACACGAAAGTTCAAAACCCTGTTTGATACTGCTACCAGGTTTTGAAATGTGTTTCTCTCTTGTTTCACAAAGCTATTTCTCTATTGTTCTACCCCTTGTGAGACATTAGAGCATATGTAATTGTATGCATTACCATACTCCCCTAGGGATGAAACTCTTGGAGTCCTTTGGGGTAAAAAGAGTGTGATCCTTCCTTTCTCTGGTTAATAAATATATGTACATTACATTGTGCCTGGTTCCCCGCTCTATATATATGTATGTATGTTTGTCTAAATTGTGGTCGTGTTTATTTTTAACTTTTGATACGAATAAAAGATATATTTTTATTATAGATAAAATGGTATCCCCTGGTTTTGATAAACATTATAGTCTGTTACCTCCTATAAATATTAATTTTGGTTAATCTAATCTTATGCAGTAAAATTTAAATGGCCGGTTTTCTATCTGCACCACTTGACACGAACCAATGGCAACTTGAAGCTGATGATGTCTTTTCAGATCAGACGAGCATAGATGTTGGTGTAAATAAAACCACAGATCTTAAAAAAATATTTAATGATCTTTTTGTTTGTTACAAGAACAAAATCAAATCGTGGTGGGAGGTGCAATCTCTAACGAGATACATTAAGCAAGGTATCATCCCTAAGGACTCAGGATACCTATAGTGCCAGCAGAAAGGTCCAAGACGCCTAAACTGTTGGAACTTTGGGAGAAAGAGTCCAGGGAGTCATCTTTAAGGTTTATGGGCCTCCTCTTAGAGGAAGAAAAAATTACCTTAGAGAGAACCTCCAAAATATTGGATGAATATATAAAATACACCTTAGGCTTTAAAACTAATTCAGATTTTAACAGAAGAGAGGGGATTTTGCAGAACTCCATTGAGCGCTTTCAAACGTCCCTAAAAAATCGCAAACATAATACGTTTCTAAAAGATTCTGCGGAATTTAAGGAGAATAAGGCGTATTCTTTTCTCTTAGGCCCATCAGGTAATAAATCATCTACTGACTGGGAACCTTCCGACCCGGAAAATCCCAAAATACCAGCAGGCCCAAAAAAAAACTCCAAAAAAGAACAAGAAATGTAGGAAACCATACAAAAAATGGGACGACCCAAGAGCACCGACATTACCGGTGGCTCCTCCCAATACACCAGCATCTTCTTCTGTTTCCTCATCACAGTTACCACCCTTTCCATCCACATCATTAGTAGCCTCTTTTTTAGAACAGAGAGGGGTCCATATGGCCTAAGGTCCCAGAGGATAGGGGAACCTCTCCTTCCTCCCAGGACCTAAACAATCAGGTCATAAATCTCTCGTCACATATGCTATCAAGTGAACAATTGGAGGTTCTGAAGAAAGGCCTCAATTTTGTTCCAACACGAAGATATGATGCATTTAATTGGACCAAAGATTTATCCTTATTTTGTAGGAAATTGAAATGGAAAAGATTTTTCCACAATACAAAAAAGGAAGATCTTGCTCTGTCTGGAATCAGTGAGGAAGAACGTATATCTCTGCAGGACCTTAGGGACCTAGAATCTGAAAACCTTGGTACCCTTGGTACCGGTCCATTTACCACTCTAAAAGATCTAGCAAGAGAATGCCTCCTTCCGACAGAACGGATTCAATTGACATCTTTTTCAAGATAGTTAGTGATGAGTTCTCTAAACTACCCTCTATCACCCCAAAAAAAAGGTTTAACCTCACTCGCACGGAACAAAACCATTTGGACGAATTGTCTAAAAACGACCAAATAATTATTAAGGCCTCGGATAAAGGAGGTAATGTGGTCATAATGGATCATACTAACTATACAACCATGTGCCTTAATATTTTAGGGGACGAAACCTTTTATGGTAAACAAATGATCCAACAAATGCCTTCTCAGACGAACGCTATGATATCCTTGTTGAGGGTCTAGAGGCTCATTTGATATAAAAAAATGAAATGAAGTTTATGACCCCCATTGATCCAGTAATACCCACATTTTACGCACTTCCCAATTGTCTCAGGGACTAATTCCGTTACGCAAAATGTGGGTATTTACCTTGACAGGATATTAAGACCTTTTGTTCTTTTTTTACCATCTTATGTAAGAGATACCAGTGACCTCCTTGTAAAGCTTGATGGCATCATTATGGATGATAACACCTTCTTTGCATCCATTGATGTCGAAGCCTTATACAGCTCTATCCATCATGACCTTGGCCTGAGGGCTGTAGAGTATTTCTTAAGGGCCAGGGGTAGACTATTCGCCCAACATAATTCTTTCGTTATAGGACTTCTAAGATTCCTGTTGACCCATAATTATTTCACCTTCTCTGGCCAATTCTACCACCAGCTCAGGGGCATGGCAATGGGGAGTTCGGCTGCGCCCTCATATGCCAACCTGCACCTGGGCTGGTGGGAAGATGTACACGTCTTCAATGATTCTATGCGTAAATGGACCCAACATATAATCTTTTGGGGACGTTACGTGGACGATGTCCTTCTATGGTCAGGAAATAAAGAGACCTTTGATCTCTTTGTACAAGAACTAAACACCAATGATTTGGGCCTTTTTTTTTTACTAGTGAATTTGGCTATAATAGACTACCTTTCCTGGACATCCTCCTTCTGAAGGATAACAAGGGTGTAATTTTTTCCACCATTTACAGGAAGCCAACGGCAACAAATAATTTGTTGCACTGAGGGAGTTACCATCCGGAACCCCAAAAAAAAGGTATCCCTAAAGGACAATACATCCGCTTACGGCGGAATTGTTCAAGCAATGGTGATTTCTATAAACAGGTAGACTCATTAAAGAACAGACTCCTTAACAGAGGTTACCCACGCTCAACATTGAGCATAGCATACTGTATAAGAACGCACAACTCTGTAATAGGGATGCATTATTGGTCCCCAAGAAAAAGGAGGAGAATTCATTTATTACCAGATTAATTGGTAATAATGAGGAGATAATGAGTATTATGAGGAAACATTGGCGTATTTTGCTTGCAGACCCCGATTTGAAAGATTACATCATGCCTTATGCGAGTATTACTTACAGACGAGGACAATCAATAGGCGATAGGTTAGTACATAGCCACTATCAAAAACCCAAACCAAAGACTAATTGGTTACAGAACCTAAAAACCGTAGGGACCTATAGGTCTGGGCACTGTAAGTTTTGTTCGTGGGTACAACCCACAAAAAACGTAACTTGCTCCACAACCAATAAAGTCTACGTTTTACGTGACTTTGCCAATTGTAGCACACAAGGTTTGATCTATGTGATCACCTGTACATGTCCTAAAGATTATATTGGCAAAACTGAGAGAGTTGCGCAAAAGATTTGGGGAACATCTTGGTGACGTGAGAAGCGACAGGGACACCCCAATAGCATGGCATGTACGTGAATTCCATCTAGGAAACCCAAAATGTCTAAAAGTCAAAGTTTTGGAAGTACCAAAACCCTCGCCCAGAAAAGGAGATTTTGGCAGAATCCTTCTCCAAAAGGAAGCAAGATGGATCTACAACTTTAATAGTGTCCACCCTAATGGGCTCAATGAGCAATTGAGCTATACCTGTTTCCTTTAATAATACTTGCATTATTATAGCTTTAGTTTACATTTTGTTTTTCATGACACAGTGGTGATCTGATTAATATAAATACTGGCCTTTTTGATGTTATTACCCGAGAAGGGACACACATCAAAAACAGGAACAATTAATTATATATAGCTCCTGGTACCTATTTCTGAGAGCAAACCATGCTTTCTTTTTAACTTTTTAAAGCATTTGTTTACAATGTTGATCGCCCCTTATGCATCCCAGGTACATTAAGATACATAACAAAATAAGGTCTATCCTCCCTCTAAATTAAGAAAAATGTAACCTATGAGACTGGTGTTTAATCTCTCCTTTTCTTCCCTTGGCATAATTTCCCTATACTTTGGCACCCCAACAGATATTTCACCTTTCTGTTTCTTTATTAGTGAAGCTCCTTATTCTCCTAGCAACGGTTGTATGGCTGACAGCCATCACGTCGCTCATATTCCCTACATATGAACTATTTTCTCCCTTATTTCCTTGTTGCGTGGTTCACGCATGTACATTGCCACCGCTTGCGTTGCACGAACCTGCTCGTGGAGTGCAAGTGGCCGCGTCATCTTACTGCGATGCACCAACGTCATTAGATGCATCTGAACATGCGCATTGAAGTTTTTCTGCTCTCCGTGGTCTTTGTAACCATGGAGCCGGAACGGCTTTATGCTGGCTGACGCTGGATCGAGCGTCACTAGCAGAAACAGGTATGAGTTTTCTCTTTTTTTTTTTTTTTTCCTTTCTCTCAGCACCACCTGTTTTCACTATTTCACTAACCACCAATGATTCATTGGGAGTCACTATAAAAATGGGATTTGATTCAGATCCCTCCAGGCATCCAGAAGTGCAGGATGGCTATATGGAGGGTAAGTCTGGTTTTTGAGACACTTATTTTTACATCTGTAATTTTACAACTGTATATTATTTGGATGCTGTGGCAGCCCAGAAGTAGCCTCCAATAAATACAACCTAATGCCCAGCAGGCCTCTAAGCAGGGGCGGGCTGGCAAGGGGGCAAGCGCCCCCTAGGCTGGAGGTATAGCCCTCATCTAGGGCCCCCCTCCCCCCACTGAAATGGGCCGGCCAGCTTTACTTTGCGGCCGGGGCTGGCAGCACAGCAGGCGATGCAAAGGGGAGTCTGGTAAGTGAGCCGCGGCGTCTGATAACACTCTAAGCAACTTTACCCCCCCCCCCACCCCCGCTCCTCACCTTGGGTCCGATAGCATTCCTCCCCGCTCCTCACCTCAGCGTCCGATAGCACCCTATAGCCCCCCTACGCTCCTCACCTTCGGCTGGCATGAGAAGACTGCCTGCCGGAGTATGAAGCACCAGCCTGCCTCTGCCTCCAAGTGATAAATATAGCCAAGCACAGCCTTCATCTATTCTATTCTACTAAAACCCTAAGCCAGCTTCCGTCAATATGTCATCGAAATGACGTCACATCCTGACTGAAACCGGCTGTATACCCAAGCAAGATGGCCAACCGTTAGCGAGAGCGGGGCTAATACTGCCCCACTCTCGCCATCGGTGGCTTCTCCTGCTCCCCACACCCTCCTGCCCCTCCTGCGCCCCCGCTCCTCCTGCTCCGATCCGCTCTTCCTACCCCCCTCGCTCCCCGCGGCCCCCCCTCCCTCTGCCCCCCCCCGCTCCCGGTGGCCCCCACTCTCCCTGGCCCCCCTCCCCCTGCTCCTCAGCTGCTCGGTTTCCCAGGCAACGACAGGTCCTGTCCTGGGAGATAGAAGACAGGTGGAGAGCGCCCGCGGAGGGTGAGTATCCTTATGGGATTTTTTTATTTCTATCACCATTGAGGAGTGGGGGGGCAGGGGGAGTGGGGGCCGCAGGTACCGGGGTGGCAGAGGGAGGGGGGCCGCGGGGAGAGAGGAGGACAGGAGGAGCGCCTCCATCCTGCCCCCCCGCCGGCTCCATCCTGCTCCTCCGGCTCCATCCTGCTCCTCCGGCTCCATCCTGCGCCTCCGGCTCCATCCTTCCCCCCCCCCCGCATCCATTCTGCCCCCCCTCATCTATTCTGCCCCCCCGCATCCATTTTGCCCCCCAAGCTCCATTCTGACCCCCCCCAGCTCCATCCTGCCCCCCCAGCTCCATCCTGCCCCCCCGGATCCATACTGCCCCCCCCCCGGCAATCCATACTGCCCCCCCAGCAATCCATACTGCCCCCCGGCTCCATCCTGCCCCGCCGGCTCCATCCTGCCCCGCCGGCTCCATCCTGCCCTGCTCGCTCCATCCTGTCCCGCCGGCAACATCCTGTCCTGCCGGCTCCATCCTGCCCCGCCAGCTCCATCCGTCCTCCCCCACCCCACCGCTTCCTCTTCCTCCCCTCCGAGACTCAATCCTCCGTCCTCCCCCTGCCTCTGCTGCTCCATCCTCCCCCACATCACCACTTCGTCCTCCATCCTCCTCTCCCCCACGGCTCTGTGCTCCAGCCTCCCCCTGCCGCTTCATCCTCCCCCTGCCTGTGCCGCTGCATCCTCCCCCACCCAACCGCTTCCTCCTCCTTCCTTTGTCCTCCTCCCCTCCACCACTCCATCCTCCGTCCTCCCCCTGCCTGTGCTGCTCCATCCTCCCCCACCTACTGCTTTGTCCTCTGTTCTCCTCCCCCCTGCCACTCTGTGCTCCATCCTCCCCGTGCCGCTCCGTCCTCCCCGTGCCGCTCCGTCCTCCCCGTGCCGCTCCGTCCTCCCCGTGCCGCTCTGTCCTCCCCGTGCCGCTCTGTCCTCCCCGTGCCGCTCTGTCCTCCCCGTGCTGCTCTGTCCTCCCCGTGCCGCTCTGTCCTCCCCCTGCCGCTCTGTCCTCCCCCTGCCGCTTCGTCCTCCCCCTGCCAGTGCCGCTCCATCCTCCCACACCGCTTCCTCCTCCTTCCTTTGTCCTCCTCACCTCCGCCACTCCATCCTCCATCCTCACCCTGCCTGTTCTGCTCCATCCTCCCCTCCCCACCGCTTTGTCCTCCGTCCACCTCCCCCCGCCGCTCTGTGCTTCATCCTTCCCCTGCTGCTCTGTGCTCCATCCTTCCCCTGCCGCTCCATCCTCCCCCACCCCACCGCTTCCTCTTCCTTCCTTTGTCTGCCTCCCCTCCGACACTCCATCCTCCGCCCTCCCCCTGCCTCTGCTGCTACGGCCTCCCCCACCCTGGCGCTTTGTCCTCCATCCTCCTCTCCCCTGCCGCTTTCTGCTCCGTCCTCCCCCTGCTGCTCCATCCTCCCCCTGCCTGTGCTGCTCCGGCTTCCCCCACCCCACCGCTTCCTCCTTCCTTTGTCCTCCTCCTCTCCGCCACTCCATACTCCGTTCTCCCCCTGCCTGTGCTGCTCCATCCTCCCCCACCCTGCTGCTTTGTCCTCAATCCTCCTTCTCCCACCACACTGTGCTCCGTCCCCCCCCCTGCCTGTGCTGCTCCATCCTCCTCCACCGCTTCCTCCTCCTTCCTTTGTCCTCCTCCTCTCCACCACTCCATCCTTCCCCTGCCTGTGCTGCTCCATCCCTCCCCCACCCCACCGCTTCGTCCTCTTTCCTCCTCCCCCTGCTGCTCTGTCCTCCCCTTCCTGTGCCGCTCCATCCTTCCCCACCCCACCACTTCCTCCTCCTTCCTTTATCCTCCTCACCCCGCCACTCCATCCTCCGTCCTCCCCCTGCCTGTGCTGCTCCATCCTCCTCCACCGCTTCCCCCTCCTTTGTACTCCTCCTCTCCGCCACTCCATCCTCCCCCTGCCTGTGCTGCTCTGGCCTCCCCTACCCCGCCGCTTCGTCCTCCGTCCTCCTCCCCCCCACCACTCTGTGCTCCATCCTCCCCCTGTCTGTGCTACTCCATCCTCCCCCACCCCTCTACTTCCTCCTTCCTTTTTCCTCGTCCCCTCCGCCACTCCATCCTCCATCCTCCCCTTGCCTGTGCTGCTCCATCTCCCCCACCCGCCGCTTTGTCCTCTATCCTCCTCCCCCCTGCTGCTCTGTGCTCCGTCCTCCCCCTGCATGTGCCGCTCCATCCTCCCCCACCCCACTGCTTCCTCCTCCTTCCTTTGTCCTCCTCCCCTCCGCAACTCCATTCTCCGTCCTCCCCCTGCCTGTGCTTCTCCATCCTCCCCCACCCACCGCTTTGTCCTCTGTTCTCCTCCCCCCGCCGCTCAATGTTCCGTCCTCCCCCTGCCCGTGCCGCTCCATCCTCCCCCACCCCACCACTTCCTCCTCCTTCCTTTGTCCTCCTCCCCTCCTCCACTCCATCCTCCGTCCTCCCCCTGCCTGTGCTGCTCTGGCCTCCCCCACCCCGCTCTGTCCTCCCCTGACGCTCTGTCCTCCCCCACTCCGCTCTGTCCTACCCCTGCCTCTCTGTCCTCCCCCTGCCGCTCTGTCCTCCCCCTGCCAGTGCCGCTCCATCCTTCACCACCGCTTCGTCCTCCTTCCTTTGTCGCCTCCCCTCCGACACTCCATCCTCCATCCTCCCCCTGCCTCTGCTACTCCGGCCTTCCCCCCCCACCGCTTTGTCCTCCCTCCTCATCTTCCCTGCCGCTTTGTGCTCCGTCCTCCCCCTGACTGTGCTGCTCCGGCTCCCCCCACCCCACCACTTCGTCCTCCATCCTCCTTCCCCCACAGCTCGTGCTCCGGCCTCCCCTCCGCTCAGTCCTCCCCCTGCCTGTGCGCTCCATCCTCCCCCACTCTTCTTCCTCCTTCCTTTGTCTCCTCCACCACTCCTCCTCCGTCCTCCCCCTGCCTGTGCTGCTCCATCCTCTCCCACCTACGCTTTGTCCTCTGTCTCCTCCCCCTGCCACTCTGTGCTCTGCCCCCCCTGCTGTGCCTCTCCTCCCCCCTCCCTGCCTCCCCTGCCTTCCTCTCCATCTCCCCCCCCCCTTCCCTCCTCCTTTGTCCTCCTCCCTCCCACCCATCCTCCGTCCTCCCCCTGCCTTCCTGCTCCGCCTCCCCCCTCCCTGTCTTTCCCCTCCCTGCCACTCGGCTCGTCCCCCCTGCCTCCTTCCCCCCCCGCCACATCCTCCCCCTCTCCCCCTCCCCCCGCTCTCCTCCCCGCCTTCCCTCCTTCTCCCACCTCTTCCTTCTGTCCTCCCCCCGCCCTCCCCTCTCCCCCTCTGTCCCCATCCTCCCTCCACTCCACCGCTTCCTCTCCTCTTGTCCTCCTCCCTCCTCCCTCCTCTGTCTCCCCCTCCTGTCCTCCCCTCCCCACTCTCCTTCCTCCAACTCTCTCTGTCCTCCCTGCCCTTGCCTTGCCAGCTCATCTCCTCCCCCCACCCTCACCGCTTCCTCCTCCTTCTTTGTCCTACCTCCGCCACTCATCCTCCATCCTCCTCCTGCCTGTGCCACTTCTCCTCCCCACCCACCGCTTCCCTCCTTCTTGTCCTCCTACCTCCGCCACCACCTCCGTCCTCCTCCCGCCTGTGCGCTTTGTCCTCCCCACCCGCCTGCTCATGTCCTCCCCCCACTCCTCCTTCGCCTCCCTCCTCTCCCCCCCACCGCTTCCTCCTTCCTTTGTTCCCCTCCCTCTGCCACTCCATCCTCCGTCCTCCCCCTGCCTGTGCTGCTCCGTCCTCCCCACCCCGCCACTTTGTCCTCTGTCCTCCTCCCCCCTGCTGCTCTGTCCTCCCTCCTCCCCCCTGCCACGCTGTCCTTTCCCCGCCGCTTCTTCTTCAAAGTTCCTCCCAATTCAGCCCTCACCGCCTTCCCCATGCAATCTCTATTTCTATATTCTAGAATAGCCGATGCGTTAGAATCGGGCTACCATCTAGTATTATATATACAGCACAGCCTCCAAATAATATATACAGCACAGCAGCAGTCTCTATATTATATATACAGCACAGAACAGCCTCCAAATAATATGTACAGCCCAGCACAGCTTCCAAATAATATATACAGAACAGCCTCCAAAAATATATACAGCACAACATCCAAATAATATATATAGCCCAGCACAGCCTCCTAATACTATATACAGCACAACCTCTAATATAAATATATATATATATATATACATATATATATATATATATATATATATATATATATATATATATATATATATAATAGCCCAGCAGCAGCCTCCATATAGCCCGGCAGCATCCTCTATAGCCAAAAAGCAGCCTCTATAGCGCAGCCTCCATAGCCCGGCAGCCTACATAGCCCTGCAGCAGCCACCATAGCTCAGCCACCATGGTCCAACACAGCCTCCATATAGCCCAGCAGCATCCTCCATAGCAGAGCTTCCATATCCCAGCAGCAGCTTCCATAGCACAGCCTCCATACCACAGTAAAAGCCTCCATAGCTCAGCCTCCCTAGCCTTGTGGCAGCTTCCATAGCACAGCCTCCCTAGCCATGCAGTAGTTTCTATAACACAGCCTCCTTAACCCAGCAACAGCCTCAAAATAATATGTAAAGCCCAGCACAGCTTCCAAATAATATATACAGCACATCCTCCAAAAATATAAATAAATATATATATATATATATATATATATATATATATATATAGCCCAGCAGCAGCCTCCATATAGCCCGGCAGCATCCTCTATAGCCAAGCAGCAGCCTCTATAGCCATAGCACAGCCTCCATTGCCCGGCAGCCTACATAGCCCTGCAGCAGCCACCATAGCTCAGCCACCATAGTCCAACACAGCCTCCATATAGCCCAAAAGCATCCTCCATAGCATAGCTTCCATAGCACAGCCTCCATAGCACAGTAAAAGCCTCCATAGCTCAGCCTCCCTAGCCCTGTGGCAGCTTCCATAGCACAGCCTCCCTAGCCATGCATTAGTCTCTATAGCGCAGCCTCCTTAACCCAGCAGCAGCTTACATAGCACAGCCTCCATTGCCCAGCAACCTCCATAGCACAGCCTGTATAACCCAGTTGCAGCCGCCATAGCACAGCCTCCATAGCACAGCCTCCATAGCCCAGCCTCCATAGCCCAGCATCAGCCATCATAGCCTAGCCTCCATAGCCCTGCAGCAGCCTCCATAGCACTGCCTCTATAGCCCTGCAGGATCCTTCATAGCCCAGCAGCAGCCTCCATAGCCCGGCAGTAGCCTCCATAACACAGCCTCAATAACCCAGCAGCAGCCTCTATGGCCCAGCAGCAGCTTTCATATCCTAGCCTCCATAGCCCAGCAGCAGCCTCCATAGCCCAGCCTCCATAGTCCAGCAGCAGCTTTCATAATCCAGCAGCAGCCTCCACAGCCCAGCGCAATCTCCATGTAACCCAGCGGCAGCCTCTATAATCCTCCATCATGCTGCACATAGTAAAAAAATGGTTATGAGATTATAAGAGATTATAAAATATAAGATCATGATTATAAAATTATGTTCACCTTCCCTCCGCTCCCTCGGAGCTCTTTCTTCCTCAGTTGCTGTCACTACCACATCCTTGCAGCAGTCTCCCTTCCTTGCTCCTCTTCATTGCTGTGTGAATCTTTTCCCCCTGCAACTTCCAACTGGCTGTGGTCTACCACCGCCCAGGATCCTCCTCCATCTTCTTTGACCACTTCACAACCTGGTTTCTCCACATCCTCCCATCCGACATCCCCGCCATCATCATGGGTGACTTCAACATCCCCATCGACACCCCCCACACCCGCTGCCACTAGACTCCTATCTCTAATCTCCTCCTTCAGCCTCTCCCAATGGACCTCCTTCGCCACATACAACAATGGCCACACACTAGACTTCGTCTTCACCCGCCTCTGTTCCCTCACCGACCTCACAAACTCACCCTTCCCCCTATCCGACCACAACCTGCTGCAGGGAGGCATATACGCATACCTAGCAGGCCATAGGTGAAGCATTCAGGTTTTGGACACTGCCATGTCCAACCCCACCAGCTCAGCCATGGGACGAGGACTGGAGTGGAAGTACAGCTGCTATAAGAAACTACAACTACAGGTGGCATGTCAGTTCCGAGAAATAGAATTCAGGGACACTGACACACGGTCGGATTTGATCCAGAAATTGGTCCAGTGGCATGGCCAGAAGGATGCGGAGAATCGTATTCATATATATCCAACCTCTGTATATATATATATATATATATATGGGTTAAGCACACAATCTGGCTCTCAAATGCCATGGTGTTCTAACAGTGGTTCACACGGATTCTTATAACTGTTAACTACTGATAATTGTGTATCTACACCTTAAACACTGGAGCTCCCTTATTATGATTGGCAGCTGTCTGCCCCGGGTGATGCCGTGTGCCTGTATACAGACACACGGCATCACCCTGGGCGGACAGCTGCCAATCATAATAAGGGAGCTCCAGTGTTTAAGGTGTAGATACACAATTATCGGATGCGGAGAATATTGGGGACCCCGTTGAGATTGACCCAAAGGAATTAAAATGTGTGCCACATCATGCATCCAGTGACAATCTGGAAGGACCCGAGTTCCAAGCCCCGGGACTACAAGAAATTGATCCTGTCAACACACTGCCTGAGCAGGAAGAGGACAAGTTGGACTTTATGGACAACATCCCTATCCCTGTTGCTTTGGAAACTGATCAGGAAGAGGTCGATGTGGAGCTTACAGACCATGTCCCCACACCTGCTTTTGTGGAGACTGCCCAGGAAGAGGTTGATGTGGGATTTGTGAGCAGTCTTCCCACAACTGTTGTTTCAGGGGCTAACCTGGAGGAGGTTGAAGTGGGGCTCATGGATGGCCTCCCCCATCTGTTGTTTTGCGTGCTGACCCAGGACAAGGACTATCCAGCCAGTTTGTCACTGCCATCCCCCACGTCCAAGAAGCCAAGCAGCACCCGGATGTGGATCTTGCTACCACACCTTTAGAGGATAATCCATGTTCCCTGCCCCCATCATTCTCCTCTAAGCCATCAATAGTGAGTAAGCGTGAACAGACTGTGGCCATTGACTGGGGGTTAATTGATAGCAAGATGTTTATGGGAACCCAACTCCTGAATCCCATTTTAGTGCTTGTCCACAATATGTCTGCCCATTATGGGGAGGTAATCTGGGGGAGGTGTATAGATGGAAGCCTCGATTGCTGACTTCACCATTAAAAAAGACAATGCCACCAAGAGGAGAAGAACGACCCTGTCTGGTTAAATAAGATGGGGAGGAATGTGATGAAATGGACCCTATTAATATATAATGTAGAAGGATTTCTTATTTATCTCGACAATATTGTATTTTAGTTTGCAAACTTGCAATATGCCACTCATGGGTTACACAATATTTCTAGGAGCCTGCTAGTATTTAAAGTTGGTGATGTCATCTACCTTGTGATAAGCAACTCATTGTAAATACAAGTCTTGTAGATGTTTGGTGATGTGGACTTATGTAATGCAATTATCTCTCTTCTGTAAGGTCAGAGGAACTTAATCCTGTTAGAATACCATTGTATTACCATGTTTATTGTTGACTCTGTGTAAATGGCCTCAGCCACCATTGTTTAATGTCATGGATTGCAGACTAAATGTATCCTGCTAGGTGCTATGTCAATCAGTATATGGCTCTCCCTTGACAGGGCTGCAATACTACTAGAAATGTTTTAGGCTTGAGATCCAGCCAGAGAAGACAGTTTTATTCCACCAGTCGTGAAGTCCCCAATATCCTGCAATGAGGGCTGAGGGTATAAAAGGAGACCTGTTCATTAACCAGGCTGATTTTGATTCTGTCTAGTGACCTCAGTCTAGGGATTTCGGTCCCAGCTAGAGGTGCACTGGACTTGATACAGGCAGTTAATCTAGGATGTACGGACCTGATTAGCTGGCCATAACCCCAGGCCTAGGCATTACAGTGCCGACCAAGGGGATCAGAACCTGGATTATAAGACTACAAGGACTTCAGCATTGAATGATCAGATTCGGCTGGGATGGCAAAGACTACATAAGGAAGCAACCCAGGTTGGGACGATCCAGTCACCTGGCTACAGACTTTGCTGTGCTATATTCTAATCCCTGGTGAGTCAGCGGAAGGGTGTTACATTGCTGTGTTTTGCTGATTATGTGTTATATGCTGTTAACTGTTTGGGGATCCAATAAAGCCTTAATATTGTGGTTCCCTCGCCCTGTGTTGTCTGAGTAGTGTTCCACCCATGGTTAAGGAGTTCGGGCGCTCAGTTTGGGGATGAGCCCTGGTCCAGGCTGTCTTGCTAAAGGCGGCTGAGCCAGCGGAAAAGAGCACCCACTGATCCCCGTGTCTCCACATTGCCTTTTTCTCAAGATGCTGATGCAGCCACTACCCTCTATAACACCACTCTCACTACAGCCCTCGACCAGGCTGCCCCGCTCTCATACAACACAACAAACGCACACAGACAACCCTGGCTCACCACCCTCACTAAAAAAGTTGGACGGATGTCTAGGGTGGCTGAGCCGAGATGGAAGAAATCCCAGTCCGCTGAGCATTTCACCTTGTACAAACAGTCCCTCATCACCTTCAAGACTTCACTCGCCGCTGCAAAACAAAACTACTTCTCTTCCCTAATAACCGCCCTGTCCCACAACCCCAAACAACTTTTCAAAACTTTCAACCCTTTTCTCCGACCCCTCGCCCCTCATCTCCGCTGATGACTTTGCCATCTTTTTCAAAGAGAAAATCGAGAAACTCAGACAAAGCTTCGATCCACAATTCCCTCACCCCTCCCCTCCATCACCCAACCCCCCTTGCCCGAATGTAGTTTCTTCCCGATGACAAATGATCACCTCTCCTCCCTTCACACCTCACCACTTGTGCCCTCGACCCACTCCCCTCCCACCTCATCCCTAACCTCACCACAGTCCTCATCCCTGCTCTAACCCATCTCTTCAACATATCACTTAAACCTAGTGTCTTCCCCTCATCCTTCAAGCAACACCTAATCACACCCATCCTCAAAAAACCCTCCCTCCACCCTGCAACAGTCTCCAACTATTGCCCCATATCTCTCCTCCCCTTGCTCTTGAAATTACTTGAACAACATGTCTATTCCGAACTATTCTCCCACCTCTCCTCCTGCGCCCTCTTTGGCCAGCTACAATCCAGTTTGCATCCCCACTACTCCACCAAAACAGCCCTAACCAAAGTCACAAACGACCTACTGACCGCCAAGAGCAAGCGACACTACTTCATCCCCCTCCTTCTCGATCTTTCTGCCGCCTTCGACACAGTCGACCACTCCCTCCTACTTCAAATTTTATAATCTCTTGGCATCACTGACCTAACCCTCTCCTGGATCTCCTCTTACCTAATAGACCGGACTTTCAGCATCACCCACTTCCACAGCTCCTCCTCACCCTACCCCCTATCTGTTGAAGTTCCCCAAGGCTCGGTCTTGAGACCAGTACTCGTCTACATTTACACCCTTGGCCTAGGCCAACTCATTGAGTCCCCACGTTCACCAGTACCACCTCTATACGCTGATGACATCCAGCTCTACCTGTCCAGCCCTGACATATCCTCCCTACTATCCAAAATTCTGCAATGCCTGTCCGCCATCTCATCCTTTTCCGCTTGCTTCCTCAAGCTTAACATGGACAAGACTGAGTTCATTGTCTTCCCCCCATAGTTGCTCTCCTCCCCTTCCAGACCGATCCGTCACTGTCAATGACTGCACACTGTCTCCTGTACCCCACACCAAGTGCCTCGGAGCAATCCTCCACTCTTCCCTCTCCTTCAAGCCCCACATCCAAGCCCTCGCCACCACCTGCCAACTCCAGCTCAAAAACATTACCCAAATCTGCTCTTTCCTTGACCAAGACACTGCTAAAACACTTGTGCACGCCCTCATCATCTCCCGCCTCAACTACTACAACCTCCTGCTCACCGGCCACCCTGCTACCTCCCTCGCACCATCCTCAATTCCGCTGCATGACTCATCCACCTGTCTCCCCACTACTCCCCTGTCTCCCCCCTCTGCCGAGCCCTTCACTGGCTCCCCACTTCCCAGAGAATCCAGTTCAAAACCCTGACCCTGACATACAAGGTCGTACACAACCTGTCCCCTCCTTACATCTCCGACCTGGTCTCCCAATACTTCCCCTCATGCAATCTACGCTCCTCTCAAGGGCTCCTCTCCTCCCCTCGCATTTTCTCCTCACACAACCATATACAAGACTTCTCTAGTGCATCTGCCATAATTTGAAACTCTCTCCCCCACCACATCAGACCCACCTCTTGCTTCAAGCCTACAGCCCACACAGAGACCTAATCCACTGCACCATCTCACCCTCACCTCTCACCTTTCTACTGTCTTCCCACCCATCCCCTATAGACTGTGAGCCCTCATGGACAGGATCCTCTATCCTACTGTACCTATATGACTCAATTGTTGTCATTTCACTTTCTTGTCCTCGTCTGCAGTTACACATGTAAAGCCCCATGGAACTTAATGGCGCTATATAAATATTTAATAATATTAATTGCCTGCACAGCTGCAGCAGTGTGATGAGGTGGCAGGGTCATGACTCATCACTCTGCTGCAGTCATGTGAGGAGGAAGCACAGATGGGAGCCAGCACATGGCTAATTTGCATCACACGCAAATTAGCTATGTGCATGGGCGGTGCTGTGGCAGCACTCAGCTGTCTGAGGGTCCCTGATGGCCAGTAGGCCCCCTCAGCTGTGAGGGCCCCGGCACATGCCCGGGTATTCCGGGTGCTGACGCTAGCCCTGTCCGAAACCATTCCAGTTAGGATCCCGATAAATGTCGTGAAAAGAATTCAATTGCTGTTTTTAAAATTTATATGGCACTCGGGAAAGAATTGATTACCCAGTTCTGTCCTTTGTGCCCCCAGATCACAAGGGGGATTTGCAGGTCCAGATATTTCTAAGTATTATTATGCTGCCCTCCTGCATCGCCTTCCTTCATGGACTACACTACTGGCTTAGTGGACAAAAATAGAAAAGCTTTGGCTGGCCCCATACCACTCAGATTCTTTGATTTAAGGTTGACCCTATGATGTTCCATCTAATAACCAGGTCCCATGGGCTTCACCAGTGAGCTTTGGCGTAAGTGCAGAGAGAAGTTTCAACTTGCCTCACATGCCTCTTTTTTGACTCTTTTATATACTATGCACTTACTGGGAACAATGAATTCTGATTTGTCTAATCGGTGGGCAGAAGCAGGGATTTTTAGCTTCAGAGATGTGGCAGACCCTTTCACCAGGAAGCCCAGAACATTTAGTGACCTCTCTAAGAAACATGGACTACCACCTACTATGTACTTCTCATATCAGCAAATAGCACACTATTTCCAATCCTCGATGGGTCCTTCTAAAACTCTCTCCCCTCTAGATTTGAGCAACTTTGCTCTAGGGGCACTTCAACCAGAGGACTTATCTTAGATATATATAGACTCCTCAACACTCCTGATCCCCTAGTTCCAGTTAATCATCTATACATGCAGTGATGGCAAAGATGGTTAGGTCGGGAAGTATACCGTCAAAAGTGGCAAGTGATTTGGTTATGAGCCTTTTGATCTTCTATAAATACTCTTTATAAAAAGATAATCAAATTAAGCCATTAATGACGTGGTACCACACTCTTGAACTATTGCACAAACTGAATCACCCTATTCCAGATATATGTTAGAGATGTGGGGCAAATGGTTCATCCCAAAACCATATCTTTTGGACCTACCCTGGGGTGTTAGTATTTTGGGAAGAAGTTGAAGCGCTGGTGGGGAGAGTGCTGACCAGAGATGTACCCCTGGACCCTTTGACCTGTCTGCTGAGTTTATTCACCTAGGGATTGCATAAACCAGGGACAAAATTTCTACATTTGTTGACAGCAGCTAAGTGCCTGATCTCCCTCTTTTGGAAGAGAGTAACAACCCCTACCTTATCTGACTTGTATTACGAAACAATTACTGATCTCAGGGAGACCAGTCAAAGAAAACACTGCGAGCAGCCGGCAAAAGCGCTCAAACACAGTGAAATTCTAGGTGCATTGCCCCCTGGGAAATACGAATATGTAAATAGCGTCCGTGAAGCCTTGTTTAGGAGTCTTAAATTCGAGACTAGCCAGATATCCCTCCAGGAAGGACCTAGTCATGGGGTGGCTCCTTGAGGAGAGCACCATAACCACCATATTAAGTGGCCCTTTCAGTCAATATCCAGCTCTTTACAAGTTTAAAGATATGATTAGGGAAATACCAAAGCCAGTTATCCATCCACAGCCAGCTGTTTCAAGGTTTTGCCCCTCATCAGTGTGGAGTAGGATTATGGCTAGATGGGAGCAATGCCTGGTAGACCAAAATCCCGAAACAATCACTGATCTTAGGGAGACGAGTCAAAGAAAACACTGCGGGCAGCGGCAAAAGCTCTCAAACACAGTGAAATCCTAGGTGCATTGCCCCCTGGGAAATACTAATCTGCAAATCGAGTCCGTGGAGCCTCGTTTAGGAGTCACAAACACGGGACTAGCCAGATATCCCTCCAGGGAAGGAGCTAGCCATGGGGTGGCTCTTTGAGGAAACCACCATAACCACCATATTAAGTGGCCCTTTCAGACAATATCCAGCTCTTTACGAGTTTAAAGATATGACATGAGAAATACCAAAGCCAGGTATCCATCCACAGACAGCTGTTTCGGGGGTTTGCCCCTCATTAGTGTGGAGTAGGATTCTGGCTAGGGGGAGCAAGGCCTGGTAGACCAACATCATACCTGGCTTTGGTATTTCCCTTGTCATATCTTTAAACTCGTACAGAACTGGATTGCCATTTACCTTGCAGTGTATGTGATATGTCAGCTTGGTCCGTGAGGTCAGTATGATTACAGCAATACCAGATTTTAGATAGCTTTCTTTTAGGTTTGGCTACTATCACACTAAGGGTAGGGACACACTTCAGTTCCTGATCAGTTTTCCTGATCAGTGTTCATCAGTTTGTGTGCCAAAACCAGGAGTGAACCTTGCAGAGAAAAAGTATAATTGAAAGATTGACACCTGTTCTGAGTTTTGGAGTCACTCCTGGTTTTGGCACACAAACTGATGAACTCTGATCAGGAAAACTGATCAGGAACTGAAGTGTGTCCCTACCCTTAGTACACTTTTATTTTATAAAATAAAGGTTTTTGCATGACCAAATTATGAAGGCTATAGTTTTTTTTGTTTGTTTGCTGACAGTCATGTGGGGGCTTGTTTTTTGCAGGATGAGTTGGGGTTTTTATTGGAACTATTTTGGTGTACATAATAATTTTTTATTTCTTATTATGCTGTTTTTTGGCCAAAACATGATGATACAGCAATTCAGGATTTTTCTTTTCCTTTGTTATCTTTTTACACCATTCATTTTGTCATAAAACTGATAAGACAGCTTTATTCTACGGGTTAGTAAAAATACAGCGATATCACATTTGTATATTTTTTTTTTACATATTTTGAGTTTTTTACACTGTAAATACTATTTTATAGAAAAAAAAAGTTTTTGCATTGCTGTATTCTAAGAGCTATAGCTTTTTTAAATTTTTTTTTAGCTAATGGAGCTGTTTGTGGCTTGTCTTTTGCAGGACAAGATGATGTTTTCAGCAGTACCATGTTTATTCATATATGACTTTTTGATCATAGTCCACTTTTTTTGTCAGCTGTATGATGAAAATACATAATTTTTGCTACATTTTTTTTTATATGATAATTTTTATTAGTGGTTCGATGATAACACAGTACATTTCAGGTGTGGAAAAGAAACACAACAAATCTGCATACTTTGTTAAATTTGCAAGGCATGGTAAAAAACAGTAAACAGATATTTTCTTTTTTGTGTTACAGTCAAAACGGTAATATCATAGAGTCAGAAAATCAAACATCCAAAACTCCTCTCCCTCCCCCCTTCCGCCTCGAACATTACGACCGATAGCAATAGAGGAGTCCAACGCGACCACAGCTCATCCATCTTGCTATCAAAGCACATAGATTTTATGAATGCAAGATCAGCCTGTCATCTCTACAGGTTGTAATTTCAGGAGGCCTAAGGAGCCCTTCAAGTCCTCCATGATATACCAGGAAGAGTTTCTAAACAGGTATATCGTCCGGAGTATTTCCTCCCCAGAAAGATGGGTGGAGATGAATACCCTCCATTTTTGGAAAAATTTCCCCAGCCAACTTGTCCATATCCCGCTCTGCCTCCAACCTGTCCCATGCCATGACTCTCCCCAGCTCCTGCGTCACGTCTGACAGCGAAGGAGGGGTCGTAGCCACCCACCTTCCCAAGATTAAGCGTTTCGTAGCCATCGCCAGAGGTGAAGTACTCGTGTCTCCCCTTTGTTCAGTTGGAAGCCTCTCATGTCATGGAACACCCACCTTATCGGGTCCAGGGGAACAACCACACCTGACAGGGTCTTAGCACAAGCCTGAACAGCCATCCACACCTGCCTGGTTTTCTCGCAAGTCCACATACTGTGGAATAGGTCAGTTTTGGGGGTCTTACATTTTGGGCAGTAATCTAATTTACTAATTGCAGGAAGGGGAGAGGGGAGGCCTGCAGCCAATATAATCACAAGGCTCCTCCACTGGATTTAGTGGTTGGCGTCCATCTGAATAGTCATAAGAAATTGTAGAGACGATCCAGTGGCATGCTTTATATTCCTTTTATTGTGAAATTACAAAATCATCACAGCGCACAGGGGGTGCCGCTGGACGCCTTTCGGAGGAACTAGCCTCCTTAATCATCAGCAACATTCAAAATGAAAATACAGACATATATACAATTAAAAAAAAGTGAACTCCCGTGCACAGACGATACCAATCAGTGAAGGATCTTAACTATTTGCTTGCCTAACCAGTAAATGACCCAGTATAGACACATAAATATACAATTCTATCTTATATATAAAACCCGGAGGGATTTGTGACGTCACATCCGTCACTTTGTCCCAGCATCCGGTTATTGTGCCCAGAGGTACACCCGCTCAGGGTGACCCAAGATAGCGGCCGTAAGCGGGAGTACCCTGGCGACCCACACTACTCGGCACTCACCCCTCAAACCCACGTCCACACACACGTACACCCCTGACACAACACTATCGTACCCTTCCCCCCCACACACACACTCACACACACACTCATACTCTCATGCAGACTCCCAGTCTCCGGTATACTTACCCCACCGCCATCCCGTTGGCCGCTCCCGCTTGGCCCCGCCCACCTCACGACAGGCTACGCCCACCTCGCGGGGCTCCCGCCAAGCTACGCCCACCTCGCGGTGCTCCCCCAAGCTCCTCCCACCTCACGGGGCTCCCGCCAAGCTCCGCCCACCTCCCTGGGCTCCTGCCAAGCTCTGCCCACCTCGCAGGGCTCCCCCAAGCTCCGCCGACCTCGCGGGGCTCCCGCCAGGCTCCGCCCACCTCGCCTGCGCTGACCACCGAGCCTCCATCCTGCCCTGACCACTGAGCCTCCGTCCTGCCCTGACCACTGAGCCTCCGTCCTGCGCTGACCACCGAGCCTCCGTCGTCTGCTGACCACCGAGCCTCCGTCCTCTGCTGACCACCGAGCCTCCGTCCTCTGCTGACCACCGAGCCGCCGTCCTGCCCTGACCACCGAGCCTCCGTCCTGCCCTGACCACCGAGCCTCCGTCCTGGGCTGACCACTGAGCCTCCGTCCTGCGCTTACCACCGAGCCTCTGTCGTCTGCTGACCACCGAGCCTCCGTCCTCTGCTGACCACAGAGCCGCCGTCCTGGCCTGACTACCAACCCTCCGTCCTGCCCTGACCACCGACCCTCCGTCCTGCGCTGACCACTGAGCCTCTGTCCTGCGCTGACCACTCTGCCTCCATCCTGCGCTGACCACTCTGCCTCCATCCTGCGCTGACCACTCTGCCTCCTTCCTGCGCTGACCACTCTGCCTCCTTCCTGCACTGACCACTCTGCCTCCTTCCTGCGCTGACTACTCAGCCTCCATCCTGCGCTGACCACTCAGCCTCCATCCCGCGCTGACCACTGAGCCTCCATCCTGCACTGACCACTGAGCCTCCATCCTGTGCTGACCACTGAGCCTCCATCCTGCGCTGACCACTCCATCCTGTGCTGACCACTGAGCCTCCATCCTGTGCTCACCACTGAGCCTCCATCCTGTGCTGACCACTGAGCCTACATACTGCGCTGACCACTCCATCCTATCCTGACCACTCAGTCTCCATCCTGCGCTGACCACTCAGCCTCCATCCTGCGCTGACCACTCCATCCTGTGCTGACCACTCAGCCTCCATCCTGCACTGACCACTGAGCCTCCATCCCGTGCTGACCACTGAGCCTCCATCCTGCGCTGACCACTCCATCCTGTGCTGACCACTGAGCCTCCATCCTGCACTGACCACTGAGCCTCCATCCTGCGCTGTCCACTCTGCCCCCATCCTGCGCTCAACACTCTGCCTCCATCCTGCGCTGACCACTCTGCCTCCATCTTGCGAATACACTCTGCCTCCATGCTGCACTGACCACTGAGCCACTGCGCAGTGCTAACCACTGAGCCAATGCACTGTGAAAACCACTGAGCCACCGCACTGTGCAAACCACTAAGCCTTCACACCGTGAAAACCACTGAGCCATCAAATACAGTGCTAACCACTGAGCCACCATATACACTGAAAACCACTGAGCAATCATACTGTGCTAACCACTAAGCCACCGCGCAGTGCTAACCACTGAGCCACCGTATACACTGCTAACCACTGAGCCACCATATACAGTGCTAACCACTGAGCCACCATATACAGTGCTAACCACTGAGCCACCTTATACAGTGCTAACCACTGAGCCACCTTATACAGTGCTAACCACTGAGCCAGCGTATACAGTGGTAACCACTGAGCCACCGTATACAGTGCTAACCACTGAGCCACCGTATACAGGGCTAACCACTGAGCCACCATATACAGTGCTAACTACTTAGCCACCGTATACAGTGCTAACCATTGAGCCACCATATACAGTGCTAACCACTGAGCCACCGTATACAGTGCTAACCACTGAGCCACCATATACAGTGCTAACCACTGAGCCACCATATACAGTGCCAACCACTGAGCCACCATATACAGTGCTAACCACTGAGCCACCGTATACAGTGCTAACCACTGAGCCACCATATACAGTGCTAACCACTGAGCCACCATATACAGTGCTAACTACTGAGCCACCGTATACAGTGCTAACCACTGAGCCACCATATACAGTGCTAACCATTGAGCCACCATATACAGTGCTAACCACTGAGCCACCATATACAGTGCTAACCACTGAGCCACCATATACAGTGCCAACCACTGAGCCACCATATACAGTGCTAACCACTGAGCCACCGTATACTCTGCTACCCACTGAGCCACCTGTATACACACAATTAATTTCACCGCACTCCCCCAACTGTTAGTAAATAAACTATATATGGATTCTAGACTACCCGATTCTTTAGAATCGGGCCGCCATCTAGTTATTTATATTAAACACTTTCCTTTGTGAGCATCCATAGCAAGTCAACCGCTAGTACATCACTCATTTCCTCTACATAGTCTCCATCTCGTAATGCCGAGGAAGCACTCACTGAGATGGTTAGTGGTCCCGACTCCTAGGACAAAGTTTATAGAGGAAGCAGACAAGTTGTTCTTAAAAAAAGTCAGTTAACTTAAGAGTAACTTTTCAAGTATATTTATAGGAGATATATATATATATATATATATATATAAAATGGACAATGAATGCTACACTATAACTTCTTCATGATTGGGCCAGATTTGAATGCTGCACTTTGTTTTTTTTCCAGAACCATAACTTTAATTTCATGTGCCACGGCGGTTTGTATTTTGTTAGACACGTTGTTCATTTTCACGTATCAACCCCTTCACCCACGGGTGATTTTCCGTTTTTTCTTTTTACCTCCCCTTCTTCCAAGAACCATAACCTTTTTATTTTTCCATCGTGAAGGCATGTTTTTTTGCGAGAAAGGTTGTACTTCTGAATTACATCATTATATAGTGTACTGGAAAATGGGGAATAAAAATCCAAGTGCGTTGGTATTGCCAAAAAAAGTTCCATGTTCCATGAACCATGTTCACTATATTGGTAAAGTTGATCTGTCAGTATGATTTCCCAGGTCAGTATGAGTTCGTAGATACCAAACATGTAGACATTTTTTATTATTTAGGGGGTGAAAAAAATTCAAAACTTTGTAAAAAAAATAAATTGCCCATTTGTCACCATTTTCTTAGATTCATAATATTCTCATTTTTCTTGAGCTTATTTTTTGCTTCCTGAACTGACGTTTTTAATGATACCATTTTGTTGTATATTTGTTGTTTTGATCAACTCTTATTGCATTTTATTGCAATGTTGCAGTGACCAAAATACCCAGTTTACTAACCAAATTAAAATGTTTTATATTTTGATAGATTTGGCATTTCTGAATGCGATGACACTAAATATGTATTCGTTTGTTTTTTTATTACTTTATTTTCAATGAGACAAAAGGGGGATGATTTTTATTTTGTTCATTTTTTTAAAAACAATTTTTAAAAAACTTTTATATATATATATATATATATATATATATATATATATATATATATATATATTATATATATATATATAATCCAAAAAAGGAAAAAGCAGCACCAAATAGATGTCAAGTGAACCTTTATTGCCATGGCGTGGCCATTGGCAATAAAGGTTCACTTGACATCTATTTGGTGCTGCTTTTTCCTTTTTTGGATTGTTTACATGGACACTTGACCGATGTTGAAAAAGCGCTGCACATGTCTGGTAATATCTGGTGCTGTTCCGTTTTTTTCATTTATATATATATATATATCTATTATATAATTGCCGTAGCGACTTCCGTCGCGACCGGCGCTACTTCCTGTGGCTTTGTTCGCGTAGCTCTGCACTTTCTCCAGGACTCTGTCCGTTGCCGACTCGCGAAGCAATGCCCGCAAAGCGGGCATTGCGAGTCGTTGCCCCGCGAACAAAGCCACAGCAGGGGCTGTAGTGTACACCGCTATGGTATAGTACAGCCCCATGCCCATACGCCTGTTCGCCCGTAAGCTCCCGCTGCTGTCGCTACCGCTGCTGTCGCTAACCCCCGCCGCCCCTACCCCCTAACCCCTATCCTCTAAGCCCCGACGTCCCTAAGCCCCTACCCCCTAAGCCCCTACCCCCTAAGCCCTGCCGCATCCTAAGCCCCCGCTGCATCCTAAGCCCCTACCCCCTAAGCCCCGCCGCTGGCGCTATCCCCTAAACCCCTAAGCCCCCGCCGCCCCTAAGCCCCTACCTCCTAAGCACGCCTACTAAGCCCCCGCCGCCCCTAATCCCCTACCCCCTAAGACCGCCTCCTAAGCCCCTACCCCCTAAGCCCCGACGCATCCTAAGCCGCCCCGCCGCCCCTAAGCCCCTACCCCCTAAGACCGCCTCCTAAGCCCCTACCCCCTAAGCCCCGACGCATCCTAAGCCCCCGCCGATATCCCCTAAGCCCTATCCTCTAAGCCCCGCAGCCCCTAAGCCCCTACCCCCTAAGCCCCTATCCCCCGCCGATACCCCCTAAGCCCGACGCATCCTAAGCCCCCCCGCCGCCCCTAAGCCCCTACCCCCTAAGACCGCCTCCTAAGCCCCTACCCCCTAAGCCTTGACGCATACTAAGCCCCCGCCGATACCTCCTAAGCCCTATCCTCTAAGCCCCGCAGCCCCTAAGCCCCTACCCCCTATCCTCTAAGCCCCGCAGCCCCTAAGCCCCTACCCCCTAAGCCCCTACCCCCCGCCGATACCCCCTAAGCCCCGCCGCCTCCTAAGCCCCCGGCGCTACCCCCCGCCGATACCCCCTAAGCCCCGCCGCCTCCTAAGCCCCCGCCGATACCCCCTAAGCCCTATCCTCTAAGCCCCGCAGCCCCTAAACCCCTACCCCCTAAGCCCCTACCCCCGCCGATACCCCCTAAGCCCTGCCGCCGCCTAAGCCCCCAGCGCTACCCCCCTCCGACTAAGCCCCGCAGCCCCTAAGCCCCTACCCCCTAAGCCCCTACCCCCTGCCGATACCCCCTAAGCCCCGCCGCCTCCTAAGCCCCCGGCGCTACCCCCCTCCGACTAAGCCCCGCAGCCCCTAAGCCCCTACCCCCTAAGCCCCTACCCCCCGCCGATACCCCTTAAGCCCCCGCCGATACCCCCTAAGCCCTATCCTCTAAGCCCCGCAGCCCCTAAGCCCCTACCCCTAAGCCCTTACCCCCCGCTGATACCCCCTAAGCCCCGCCGCCTCCTAAGCCCCCGGCGCTACCCCCCACCGACTAAGCCCCGCAGCCCCTACCCCCTAAGCCCCTACCCCCCGCCGATACCCCCTAAGCCCCGCCGCCTCCTAAGCCCCCGGCGCTACCCCTCTCCGACTAAGCCCCGCAGCCCCTAAGCCCCTACCCCCTAAGCCCCTACCCCCCGCCGATACCCCCTAAGCCCCGCCGCCTCCTAAGCCCCCGGCGCTACCCCCCTCCGACTAAGCCCCGCAGCCCCTAAGCCCCTACCCCCTAAGCCCCTACCCCCCACCGATACCCCTTAATCCCCGCCGCCTCCTAAGCCCCCGGCGCTACCCCCCGCCGATACCCCCTAAGCCCCGCCGCCTCCTAAGCCCCCGTCGCTGTCCCCCGCCGCTCTCGCTACCACCTAAGGCGCTACACCCTAAGCCCCCGCCGTCCCCTAACCCACCGCCGCCGTCGATCACTTTCATGTCTTCTTCTACATCTCATCGTCCGTCCGATCCACAAGTCCTCCGTCCGGCAAGGCGTTCTCTTCGCCCGGCCCCGGGGGTCTTCTCTCTTCTTTCCGCCATCTTCGGCTCCGACCTCCTCTTCACTTCTCATTGCGATAGAATGGACGAAAAATCCTCCATTCTATGTCTATGAGAAGTGAGGCGCTCTTCTGATTGGTCGCTGTCTACTGCAGCCAGCCAATCAGAATCGCGCCTCACTTCCCATAGACATACATTAGCGGCGTTTCGCCAAATTTATGGCCGGGTCCCTGGTTCTCTTTTGCGGCCATAAAATCGCGGACACACCGCTATGTATGTCTATGGGAAGTGAGGCGCGATTCCGATTGGTCGCTGTGTGCTTCCGCTGACCAATCAGAATCGCGCCTCACTTTTTGCGGTAAATTTGAAACTCCAAAAGCGCCCATTCTATGGCTATGGGAAGTGAGGCGCGATTCTGACTGGTCGGCGACAGGACACAGCGACCAATCAGAATCGCGCCTCACTTCCCATAGACATAGAATGGGCGCATTTGGACTTTCAAATTTACCGCTAAAAGTGAGGCGCGATTCTGATTGGTCGGCGGCAGCACACAGCGACCAATCACAATCGCGCCTCACTTCTCATACACATACATAGCGGTGTGTCCGCGATTTTATGGCCGCAAAAGAGAACCAGGGACCCGGCCATAAATTTAGCGACACGCCGATAATGTATGTCTATGGGAAGTGAGGCGCGATTCTGATTGGTCGCTGTGTGCTGCCGCCGACCAATCAGAATACCGCCTCACTTCCCATAGACATACATTAGCAGTGTCTCGCTAAATGTATGCCCGCCCTTCTGGTTCTATTTTCGGCCACGGGGCTCGGCTACTGCCGATCCAAAAATTTGTTTTCTCTATTTATCTTTCTTTGTTTCTATCTATTTTTCAATATCTATTTTCTTAACTATCTATCTATATCTATCTATCTATCTATCTATCTATCTATCTATCTATCTATCTATCTATATCTATCTATATATCTATGTATCTTTTTCTATCTATCTATCTATATATCTATGTATCTTTTTCTATCTATCTATCTATCTATCTATCTATCGATCGATCTATCTATTTCTATCTATCTATCTATCTATCTATTTCCCATCTATCTATCTATCTATCTATCTATCTATCTATCTATCTATTTCTATCTATCTATATATCTATCTATGTATCTTCTATCTATCTATCTATTATTATTATTATATATCTATGTATCTTTTTCTATCTATCTATCTATATCTATCTATCTTATCTATCTATTATATATCTATGTATCTTTTTCTATCTATCTATCTATATATCTATGTATCTTTTTCTATCTATCTATCTATATCTTCTATCTTATCTATCTATCTATCTATCTATCTATATCTATCATATCTATATCTATTCTATCTATTTCTATCTATCTATCTATCTATGTATCTTTTTCTATCTATCTATCTATCCATTTTTTCTATCTAATCTATCTATATTCTATCTATCTATCTATCTATCTATCTATCTATTTCTCTTCTATTCTATCTATCTAAATCTATCTATATCTTATCTTTAATCTATATCTATCTATCTATCTATCTATCTATCTATTATTTTCATCTATTTTCATTACAAATCTATATCTTTTTATCTATCTATCTATCTATCTATCTATCTATTATCTTATTATTATCTTTTTCTATCTATTATCTATCTATCTATCTAATTCTATATATCTATCTATCTATCTATCTATCTATGTATCTTTTTCTATCTATCTATCTATTCTATCTATCTATATATCTATGTATCTTTTTCTATCTATCTATCTATGTATCTTTTTCTATCTATCTATATATATGTATCTTTTTCTATCTATCTATATATCTATGTATCTTTTTCTATCTATCTATCTATCTATTTCTCTCTATTTCTACAAATCTATCTATCTATATCTATCTATCTATCTATCTATCTTTTTCTATCTATCTATCTATCTATCTATCTATCTATCTATCTATCTATCTATCTATGTATCTTTTTCTATCTATCTATCTATCTATCTATCTATCTATCTATCTATATATCTATGTATCTTTTTCTATCTATCTATCTATATATCTATGCATCTTTTTCTATATATCTATCTATCTATTTCTATCTATCTATCTATCTATCTATCTATCTATCTATATATCTATGTATCTTTTTCTATCTATCTATATCTATCTATCTATCTATCTATCTATCTATCTATCTATCTATCTATTTCTATCTATCTATCTATCTATCTATCTATCTATCTATCTATCTCTATCTATCTATCTATCTATCTATCTATCTATCTATCTATCTATTTGTTTTGATCTATCTATCTATCTATCTATCTATCTATCTATGTATCTTTTTCTATTTATCTATCTATCTATGTATCTTTATCTATCTATCCATCTATCCAGAGGGATTTGTGACGTCACATCTGTCACTTTGTCCCAGCATCCGGTCATTGTGCCCAGAGGTACACCCGCTCAGGGTGACCCAAGATGGTGGCCGTAAGCGGGAGTCGGGACTCAGCCAGCCCCGCCACGCTTACGGCCGCCCCTACACTGGCCAACACACACACATCACGGGCGTGACACCACCGGCAAGGCCGGTGGTCTCCCGCCCGCCACACACCACTTAGGCAGATTACCGGCATTAGCTCCTGCCGGTTACACTGCTGCAGGCTCCTCCCCCTCACTTCCGGCGCCCGGCCCTACTGCTGACTACTCTGCACAATGCCGCCCGCACGCCCGCACCGGCCTCCGCTCCTAGACTGCCCAGAGCCTCCAGCCCTCTGCCTCACGCCCAGCAGGAGGCCAAGTGGCCCCTCACACACAGACACTGCTGCTGCCCAGCCTGCATGGAGGGAGAGAGGTATGCAGCCCTGTCCTCTGCCCTCAGGCCTCCCCTGTCCTCTGCCCTCCAGCGTCCCCTGCCCTCCAGCCTCTGCCCTCCAGTCTCCCCTGTCCTGTGCCCCCCAGCCTCCCCTGTCCTCTGCCCTCCAGCCTCCCCTGTCCTCTGCCCTCCAGCCTCCCCTGTCCTCTGCCCTCCAGCCTCCCCTGTCCTCTGCCCTCCAGCCTCCCCTTCCCTCCAGCCTCTGCCCTCCAGCCTCTGCCCCCCAGCCTCTGCCCTCCAGTCTCTCCCCTGAAGCCTCTGCCCTAAAGCCTCTGCCCTCTAGCCTCTGCCCTCCAGCCTCCCCTGTCCTCTGCCCTCCAGCCTCCCTTGTCTTCTGCCCTCCAGCCTCTGCCTTCCAGCCCCCCCGTCCTCTGCCCTCCAGCCTCCCCTGTCCTCTGCCCTCCAGCCTCCCCTGTCCTCTGCCCTCCAGCCTCTGCCCTCCAGCTTCTGCCCTCCAGCCTATCCCCTGCAGCCTCTCCCTCCAGCCTCTGCCCTCCAGCCTCTGCCCTCCAGCCTCCCGTGTCCTCTGCCCTCCAGCCTCCCCTGTCCTCTGCCCTCCAGCCTCCCCTGTCCTCTGCCCTCCAGCCTCCCCTGTCCTCTGCCCTCCAGCCTCCCCTGTCCTCTGCCCTCCAGCCTCTCCCCTACAGCCTCTGCCCTCCAGCCTCTGCCCTCTAGCTTCCCCTCTCCTCACCCCTCCTCACCCCTCCTGCCTCCGCTCTCCTCACCCCTCCATATGCAATGTACAGTATGTGTATATATATGTGTGTATGTAGGCACTTCCGTCACTTTATCCGCACTTCCGTCACTTTGTACACACACATACACACACACACACTCCACTATACATACCACCGGCCCTGCGTCCGCCGCCTGGATCCTCAGTCCACATCTTGCCGCCCCCGTACTACTGCATCCAATATAGCATCCAAGAAGTCTCGCCAAACTTCCCGGACGCCATATTGGATCCAGTCGTCCAGGGGCGGCGACATGTCGACTCAAGGTCGGTGGTAAGTATAGCCGAGTGTGTGTATGTGTCTATGTGTGTATGTGTGTGCTGATCACTCTGCCCACGGCTCTGCGCTGACCACTCTGCCCACGGCGCTGCGCTGACCACTCTGCCCACGGCACTGCGCTGACCACTCTGCCCACGGCGCTGCGCTCACCACTCTGGCCAAAGCGCTGCGCTGACCACTCTGGCCACGGCGCTGCGCTGACCAATCTCACCGCACTCATTGCTAACCACTGAGCCATCGCACTCACTGCTAACCACTGAGCCATCGCACTCACGGCTAACCACTGACCCACCGCACTCACTGCTAACCACTGAGCCACAGCACTCACTGCTAACCACTCAGCCACCGCGCTGTGCTAACCACTGAGCCACCGCGCTGTGCTAACCACTGAGACACCACGCACTCCTAACCACTAAGCCACCGTATACTCTTCTACCCACTCAGCCACCTGTATACACACAATTCATTTCACCGCACTCCCCTAACTATTAGGCGGCCATCACACGCATCAATTTTGTGAGTGATATTGTTAGCGATCACATGCACGCGCGATCGCTAACAATATCGTTCACATCGCTTGTGAGCTGTCACACAGGCAGACTCACCAGCGATGTGGACCAGCGAGATCGCTGGTAACTATGGTACACATCGGGTTACTAGGCACCCCGCTTAGTAACCCAACGTTTACCATAGATACCATCTCCCAGCATAGGCTCTGTCACTCGGAGATCGTTCACCGTGGTGTCACACACCACGATGATGCAGATTGATCAAGCGATTATCGCTTGATATGCGCTCCGGCTCACAAATCTGCAATCAAACAATCAAGCGATTTTACATTGTAAAATCGCTTGATTACACGCAGCGATGCACAAACGATATCGCTTAAGCAATCAAACAGCAGATCGCTTAAGCGATATCGTTCAAGAAATTGATGCGTGTGACGGCCGCCTTAGTAAATAAACTATATATGGATTCTAGACTACCCGATTCTTTAGAATCGGGCCGCCATCTAGTTTCTTATAAAGTGATGTTATACTCGAGACTCTTTCTACAAGAAGCTGCAATACGGATATGTTGAAGGTTGTACAGTATAGTAATATTTGTATTGTGCTATGGGCTATATCATATAATTTGTATGAGTTTTTTGTTGATGGTAAATATGGCATATTGTGAGCCCCTATGGGGAAAGTGAAATCTGGAAATCGGGATTTAAACATATATTTAGAAAAATGCTGAGTAATTTGCCTTAGAAATATATCGGTTTAATATAGAGCAGTGCAAGTAAATAAATAAAAAATAAAAATGACAATCACAAGACACCATGCGCTACTTGTAGAGTATATATATCTAATAAGTGCAGGAATCCCGCTGGTGTTTTCTCCATGCATTCCAAATTGAATGTAACTTGGGGATTAGCACCTGCCAGCCATAGTAAATAATTAATAACAACAAAAATAATATAAATAATATATATATATATATATATATATATATATATATATATATTCATTCATTACAATTATAAAGATTAAGTATATAATAGCAATAAGATCTTTGGCCATATTCCCTTTAATGGGGTTGTTGGGCCATATTGTCATTGAAATACAGCCATATAAAAAAATTTCTCTCTCCATTTACCATCCATATTGTAGCTTCTTGTAGAAAGAGTCTCGAGTATAACATCACTTTATAAGAAATAGAATTGTATATTTATGTGTCTATACTGGGTCATTTACTGGGTCAGGCAAACAAATAGTTAAGATCCTTCACTGATTGGTATCCTCTGTGCACAGGAGTTCACTTTTTTTTTAAATTGTATACATGTCTGTATTTTCATTTTGAATGTTGCTGATGATTAAGGAGGTTCCTCCGAAAGGCGTCCAGCGGCACCCCCTGTGCGCTGTGATGATTTTATGATTTCACAATAAAAGGAATATGAAGCATGCCACTGGATCGTCTCTACAATTTCTTATGAGTAATCTAATCTATCAGGTCTGTCAACTCCCGTATGTAAGTTAAAACCTAGAATAGCTCTATGGATTATTCTGAAGTACGAATCCCTCCATCTCTCATCCTTGACATTGTCCCGGAACTACGTTCACCCTGTCAATATCTTTGAAGCTATGTCTGGGTCGTGCAATTGAACAATGGGTTTTGGGCACTGGGAATCACATGACCCCTCAACATTGCGTATATCGAGATGTTGGTGACCGAAGGGTCCAGGGACATCACGTCGTCCCACCCATTGTTGATGTATTCTGCCCCGATGTTCACAAGAAGGTCCATGACATGGGAACATAGTTGGCCGTATTGGAGCACCTGTGTTTCCGGCAGATCATATCTGACCCTGAGTTCCCTCCATGTTGACCACCTGGACTCAGTGTCATGAAAAAGATCTCCTGCCTTCTGCACCCCTCTGTTCCTCCATCCCCGGAAAAGTGTATTTTCCCTCCCCAGGGGAAAGGCCGGGCACCTCCACAGGTCCAGGTATTTCGATATCTTCAACGGCAGATGCATTTTCTTACAAATTGCCTTCCATGAGGCAATTATGTCACGGAATATTACCACAGACCGGAGGAGACGTGGCGAATTAGCCCCCGGAGTGTGCAACACCGATGCCAACCTTCATGGTTTGCATATAGCGCTCTCCAGGGGGTAGTCTGAAAATTTGCTGGAGCCCCTAAGCCAGTCCAGTATGTGTTGGGTCAGTCAGGCCAAATTATACCCGCGTATATTTGGGAATCCCAGGCCCCCCTCTCCCTTAGTCATCATCAGAGTAGTCAGTCGTATCCTTGGCTTTCTGCCCCTCCATATAAATCTCGTGGATGTCCGTCTGTCTTAGTAGCAGTGGCAGGGTCTGGAGCAGGTACAACAATCTAGCAAAGCATACAATCTTTATCAAATGGCACCTTCCCGTCAGAGTCAGTCTCCTTAATTCTAGTTCTATTTTAGATATTAGGGGAGTGTAGTTTAGATTATACGTCGCCCCACCCGACCGTGCGATATTAATATCGAAATATTTCAGGTGATCGCAGGCCACTGGGAGCCCATGAATAGCATGGGCCAGAGGGGTTCCTCTCCCATCCGGGCCCCTGCCTCTTATGAACAGTATCTCACACTTGGATCTGTTTAGCTTGAAGCCTGAGAGCCTCCCGAATTCGTCGATCCTTTCCAGTACTGCGGACAGGTCTTGAACTGGGTCATGCATGTAAAGGGCAATATCATCTGCGAATAAGCTGACCCTCTGCTCCTCCCCCCCACTTTAATGCCTCTGAATTTAGTCCCCGATGCCAATAGCCTCGATAGTGGTTTCAATGCTAAGAGAAGGGGAGACAGGGGGCAACCATGGCGGGTTCCCCTCCCCAGAGGAAAGATGTCTGACAGGAATCCCGGTTGTCTGATACGTGCCCTCGGGTTATGGTATAACTGTCTGAGGAACACTCTCTCCAGCCCCACCAGCCCCACTCCATCAAGCACCAGGTCCAGCCATGGCCACCTAACGTTATCAAAAGCTTTCTCCGCATCTAGGGTGACCATGGCTGGACCCGTCCGACCTTCGCACCCCCCACCCCAGCCACGTCCATCGCCAGTAGTGCTTTCCTGATGTTAATTACTGCTTAGCGGCCCTTAACAAAGCCCGCTTGTTGTGGTTCTATCAGTTTAGGGAGTATCAGCGCTAGTTGGTTGGCTAGGATTTTAGAGGCTAACTTTAGATCAACATTTATCAGCGATATGGGGCGATAGACACTTTTGATAATCAAGAGCTGGAGTAGTCTAGTGGGGTTCAATAAACATCAGATGGTCCTATCCAAGTGTAATTATAATATTGAGCAGATATAGGTAGAAGGGGTTAAAAGCAGGCACAGGCTAACATGAGGTTTTTATCTAATCCATTCGCAAACCTGAAAGCTTAGACAGTAGTGCTAACTAGTGATGAGCGAGTATGCTCTGCGCTGCTCGGTACTCGCACGAGTATCACTGTACTCGGGCTACTCGGCGAGCACCGAGTATTCTCGCGATACTCGTGCTGTGCTCGTGGTCGTCATCCCTGCATGTTGGCACTCTTTAGAGAGCCAGCCCACATGCAGGGATTGGCAGGCAGACCACTGCAATGCTACAGCCCTGTTAGTTGTGGCATTGCAGTGATTGGCCGGCTTGCACAGCGTGACCGAGCCTTTATAAGACCCAGCCGCGCTGTGCTCTGCACACAGCCATCCAGACAGTGAGTGTAGGGAGAGTGTCTGCTGCTGCTTAGGGACAGATTTGCGGCCCTCATAGGTAGATCCAGAGCAGGGCTGCAAACTGCTGCTGACCACAACAGTCCTTCTCAGGACTAATCTAGGAGGATATAGGCAGGGTGATCCAGATCGGTATCCAAGCTTTTCTGTGACCATAACAGTCACCAGACTGTTGTACTTACTACCTTGATACAGGTTAGGGACTAAAATCCTACTCTCCTGTGACCATAACAGTCACGAGACTGTTGTACTTACTACCTTGATACAGGTTAGGGACTAAAATCCTTCTCTCCTGTGACCAGAACAGTCACCAGACTGTTGTACTTACTACCTTGATACAGGTTAGGGACTAAAATCCTTCTCTCCTGTGACCATAACAGTCACCAGACTATTTCCCAACCTGATCCTCCTTCCTACCACCAGGCCGAGTACACGTCCACGGACATTACTGATCCCACAGTAGGACACTCGGAAGAGCTGTTCACGTATCCATTCGCAGAATCTGGCCTCTCGCCAGCTCCTGTTGAAGTGGGTGATGAGGAGATGGTATGTACAGATGCCCAAATATTTGAGCAGCCACTTTCTCACGAACGGAACGTTGGCAACGTGTCTCAACAAGGGGTGGACAATGATGAGACACAATTGCCAGGAAGTCAGGAGGAGGATCAGGGTGCGGAAGAGGAAGACGACGTGGTGGATGATCCAGTAGCTGACCCAACCTGGCAGGAGGATATGCAGAGTGAGGCCAGCAGTGCACAGGGGGAGGGAGGCGTAGCATCCCAACAGGCAGTACGAAGCAGGGTCGTGTCCGCAGGCAGAAGGCAGGCCTCAAGGTGCCTGTGCAAATGTTAGCTCTTCCCGAGTCTGGGAGTTTTTTAAGTTGGCTCCAGATGACTCTAAAAAGGCCATTTGCAACACCTGCCATGCCAGTATCAGCAGGGGTACGAAAACTAGCAGCCTGACCAACACCAGCATGATCAGGCACATGTCAGCCAAGCACCCGACTTTGTGGGAAGTACAACAGAGTCAAGGAGCGGTGCTTGCTGATGTCACTGCTACATCTTCGCGTGTTGTGCGTGCGAGCCAATCCCTTGTCCATGCTGGCCGCGAACAAGCCTCCGGCCCTGCACCTGAAGTTGCCCACGCACAAATAACACCACCATCAATCACGTCATTGTCCCAGCGCAGCGTTCAATTATCCGTTCAGCAAACCTTTGAACTCAGGCGCAAATACGCTGACAACGCCCAACATGCCACAGTCCTAAATTCTCACATTTCGCGACTCATTGCGCTAGAAATGTTGCCTTTCCGGCTGGTGGAGACGGAAGCATTCCGAGACCTGATGGCGGCTGCTGTCCCACGTTACTCAGTCCCCAGCTGACACTATTTCTCCAGATGTGCCGTCCCTGCATTGCATAACCACGTGTCCAACAGCATCACACGTGCCCTGAACAACGCTGTTTCAGCCAAAGTCCACCTAACCACAGACACTTGGACAAGTGCTTGTGGGCAAGGCCGCTACATCTCCTTGACGGCACACTGGGTTAATATTGTGGAGGCTGGGACCCAGTCTGAGCGAGGGACGGAACATGTCCTTCCCACACCAAGGATAGCAGGCCCTACCTCTGTCAGGGTTTCACCGACACTCTACAGCTCCGGAACGTCATGCTTCTCAGCCTCCTCCTCCTCCTCCTGCGCATCCTCATCCACTGTACCCTCCACACCATTCCCAAGCTGGAAGCACTGCAGCACTGCCTCTGCGAAGCGGCAAAAGGCTGTGCTGAAGCTAGTCTGCATAGGTGACAAACCCCACAATGCAGAAGAGGTGTGGACAGCTCTGAAACAGCAGGCAGATCACTGGCTCACACCTCTGAACCTAAAGCCAGGAAAGGTCGTGTGTGACAATGGCCGGAACCTGGTGGCAGCTTTGAGGCGAGGCCAGCTGACGCATGTTCCATGCGTGGCCCATGTGCTCAACCTGGTGGTTCAGAGGTTTCTAAAGTCATACCCAGAGCTGTCTGAACTGCTGGTAAACGTTTGCCGTCTGTCTGCCCATTTTCGCAAGTCACCTGCTGCTTCAGCCGGCCTTGCCGGCTTTCAGCGCCGTTTGCGTCTTCCGGCCCACAGACTGGTGTGTGATGTCCCCACGCGTTGGAATTCAACTCTGCACATGTTGGTCAGGATATGTGAGCAGAAGAGGGCAGTTGTTGACTACCTGCATCACCTAAGCCGTCTGGAAATGGGTCAAACTCCACACATAACACCTGAGGAGTGGAGATGGATGTCCGACCTATGCACCGTCCTCCAAAACTTTGAGGACTCCACCAAGATGGTGAGCGGCAATGACGCCATTATTAGCGTCACCATACCACTACTCTGCCTTCTAAAACGGTCTCTGCTGAAAAACAAAGAGGATGCATTGCAGGCGGAGCGCGATGACTTGGAGCAAGAAACAGTAGTGGGTGTGGGTGATAACAAACAGCTCTGGCCAAATTGAGGATATGACATGCACACCAGTCATACCCTCGATTCAGCGTGGCTGGCCAGAGGACAGGGGAGATGAGCAGGAGGAGGAGGAGGACAGCATGTTCAGTCATCGTGTTGGTCTGGATACTGAAGTGATGGATGTTATGAGTCTGGCGCACATGGCTGACTTTATGGTAAGCTGCCTGGCTCGTGACCCTCACGTTCAGAACATATTGGCCGACAATCAGTACTGGTTGGCAACACTGTTAGACCCACGCTACAAGTAGAACTTTATGTCTCTCATTCTTGAGGCGGAGAGGTCAGCCAAAATGCAGGCAGTTCCAGAAGGCCATAGTCACGGAAGTAGGCAAATCATTCCCCTCACAAAACGCTAGCGGCATAGGTCAGGAATCGGTGGACAACCAAGGCGTACGGCCGAGAGGGGCACAAGTCCAATCCACCAGAGGTAGGGGAACAGTCTTTACGATGTGGGACAGTTTTCTCAGCCCCTCACGTACCACAGCCCCTGAGGTGTGGGGTAGTGCCACAAGAAATGCTAAGTTTGGCCAGATGCTGAAGGAGTACCTTGCAGATCGAACAACTGTACTGCGAGATTCCTCTGTGCCTTACAATTATTGGGTCTCCAAGCTGGACACGTGGCATGAATTGGCTCTCTACGCCTTGGAAGTCCTGGCCTGCCCTGCCGCTAGCGTTTTGTCAGAGCGTGTTTTCAGTGCCGCAGGTGGAATCATTACTGATAAAAGCACCCACCTGTCAACTGAAAGTGCTGACAGGCTGACTCTGATCAAGATTAACAAGGGTTGGATTGGGCCAGACTTCACCACACCACCAACAAATGACAACTGAATTTAAATTTTGTTATGGGAATTTGCCATGTACCTCCACTCACCCATGGGTACACACTTCTGGACTTTGGCTAATCGCTGGACTGCTCCTCCTTCTCCTCATGTGTCACCATGATGACCGTTACAATAGTTAGGCTGTTGTTTCAGGTATACCCCCAGTGGTAAATTTTTTCGCCCATTCTTTTAGAATGGGCATTACAACGACAGGAGACCCGCTCCTTTTCAATGGGAAAAATGTTTTGAGGCCCTCATGCACGTCTCTATCCAGGGACAATGTGGAGCCTCCCAATTTTTGGCTGCCCTGCCAAAGGGCTATACTACAATACACCCACTTGAGGTTTACAGGCCCTACTGCATGTCTGTATGCATGGGTCATTGTTGAACCTCCTAATTTTTGGCTGCCCTGCCAAAGGGCTATACTACAATACACCCACTTCAGGTTTACAGGCCCTACTGCACGTCTCTATCCAGGGACAATGTGGAGCCTCCCAATTTTTGGCTGCCCTGCCAAAGGGCTATACTCAAATACACCCACTTCCTTACAATGGGCACTTCAGGTTTACAGGCCCTCATGCACGTCTCTATCCAGGGGCATTGATGAACCTCCCAATCTTAGACTGCCCTGGCAAAGGAAAATACTAGAAGAGACCCAGTTCCTCAAAATGGGCACAATATGTCAAGACAGGGCTTCATGTACGTCTCTTCTCAGGGACATTGGAGTGCCGCACAATGTTTTCACGTAAAATCTTTCATGTAATCACAAAAAGTAACATACACCAGCTGTATCTCACTATTGGGTATGTGCCCTTAACATTTCCACCCTGAATATTCATTTTGGTGTCATTTTGGAAGGTTTTCTGGTGACTCCATAAAATTGGCGTGAAACTCGGACAAGATTGTTCACAGCTGTGACTTTTGAGTGAGAAATGCTTCCAGGGTTCTTCCAAATGGTGTTGCCATGTCATTTGAGCACTCTTCTGAGACTTTTGTGACATTTTTAGGGTTTCTACATGCTGCCGGCAGTCATTTCATAAAAATACTCGGGTCTCCCATAGGATAACATTGGGCTCGGTACTCGGGCCGAGTACACGAGTATCTCGGGATGCTCGGCCCGAGCTTCGAGCACCTGAGCATTTTAGTACTCGCTCATCACTAGTGCTAACTAATAGACGGCTGATTCACTAAGGTCCCTGCTCACACTGTTCCCTCTGCTTATCAGCAACCACACTACACACAGCTGGTGGTAAAGAGAGAAAAGAGCAAAACAAAGAGAAATAAACTACCAGAAGGACAATGGAAGAACAAGATAAAGTTAGACAGAGTAAAAAAGCAGAGTTATACCATCCGAAGACTAGATGAAGAGCAGGCTGCAAACTATTTTAATTATTCTATGGTGTAGCAAAAATCTGGTCCTGTGTCCAGCAGCGAAACCACGTTGATGTCAGTGAATGATTCTTCTATGATGGACAAAGTCCAGACACCTGTCAGCTGACCAGATCCTCAGTTCTTGTGGCTGCGACCTGCACTATAACCTGTAATGGCACTGTGGCTCTCCTGCAGTCACAGGAGTGTGCAGGAGTCACAGGTTCAGCTGTGTAAGGCTGCCTTCAGACTTGCAGATGCCTCCGCAGCGTTTTGCAGAGGCATCTGCAAGCATCTGCATGCAGACCGTGGCCCATATGTTTATAATGGAGCGCACGTCAGTCTGCAGATGCTTGCAGACTGCCGTGCGCTCTCATTGCCCGCCATTAGTGATCTGTGCGCAGGCGGATGCCTGCGCACAAATCACACACTCTCACCTGCACCAGGGATGCTACATCTCGCCACTAATGGTGGGCAATGAGAGCGCACGGCGGTCTGCAAGCATCTGCAGACCGCCGTGCGCTCCATTATAAACATAGGGGCCGCGGTCTGCATGCAGATGCTTGCAGATGCCTCTGCAAAACGCTGCGGAGGCATCTGCAAGTCTGAAGGCAGCCTAACTGTAGGTTCAGAGGCTGCAGTGAGAATCCCAGGAAAGTCTGACAATCTTGTAGCCAATGCCTCTGGTCAGAGTACCACTGCAAATCTTAAGGCAAATCAACACCTTGGTATGTAAAGTGTTGTTTCTGTGATAGTTTGTGAAGGGTCCACTTCCAAAGACCCTTAGGTCAAGATGGCAAATAAATCCAAGATAAGATATCCAATTTCTTCAAGCTGAATGCATTGGGCTCTGAAATTCTTCCCCTCCCAGACTGTGTCCTCAGCAGGTGGGAGGCTTTGGCAAGGCCTTGCTCTGGGGAGAGCAGGAAATAAACATAAAAAAAGTGGAATCCAGTGTCCAGTAGGGGTCCAAGCAGTCTCCAGAAGGGACCAGGTCGCTTTGTGGGTAATCAGCCCTTAAAGGAACTGGTTACCCGTTGATTTAGAGCCAGGGTTGCAGGAGCTCAGGCTACACACGTCCTCTCATCCTGAGCAGCAGGCCACGCCCCAATATTACGATTTCTGACCTTGCACCTGTGCTGCTAGAGATTGAGGTATCCACCTTCCCTCGGCGAACCCTGTCCTGGAAGCTGAACGAATCTTTACTAGGGAACCCCGATCATTTGGCTCAGGTGGAGTTTTCCTGAATAGATATTTTAGGGAAAACATATCAAATAACACGGTCACACCAATAATCTGGGAAGCACACAAGGCGGTGTTAAGGGGAGAACTGATAGCCCTTGGCTCTCATGTCAAACGACAGAGAGAAAAGGAAATCTCCTCCATGCTGCATCAGATCAGTGCGACGGAGAGAATACATAAGAGTAAACAAAGCAGTACCACAATATCAGATCTGACGATGCTTCACAATAGACTGAAGGATTTGCTGAACCTCAACTCAGCCAAAATATTTGCCCGCTGTAGACATAGGATTTACATGCACGGCAATAAAGGTAGCAAGTTAACCTCGAAAATGCTTAAAAAACAAAGAGAGTTGTTTTGTTTGGCGAATCCGGAAGGTCGGCGAAGGAGATTTAGTTGAATCGGAAGACATTGCAGAGGCATTTAGACAATACTATCACTCCCTACACAACTTACACCATACGGATTCAATGTCAGATCCTGTCACTGCTAATGATAAAATTCAAACTTTTATCAATACGCTCAAATTACCTGAGATGTCTCTTGAGGGCCAATTACTACTTCAGACCAAAATAACGAGAAAAGAGATTGAGGAGACTCTGGCATCTATACCAAACGGGAAAGCGCCGGGTCCTGATGGATTTTCTATAATCTATAATAAGAAATTTGCGGATACATTAATACCGCACATGGAAAAACTATTCAACAATTTACTGTCGGGCTCCATCCCACCGCCACAGGAGCTTGAAGCCTACATCACTATAATACCAAAAGAGGGGAGAGATGGCACCCTGTGCAAAAATTACAGACCAATTTCATTACTGAATACGGATATGAAATTATGGGCAAAACTCTTAGCTAACAGAATTAACTTGGTCCTGGGAGACCTTATTCATCCTGGCCAGGCCGGGTTTGTAGGGGGAAGGGAGGGAAAGGACAATTCAACTAAAGCTTTACAAGCTGTCTCGTATGCGAGGCGTGCGGGGAAGCCTCTTGTCGTCCTCTCTACAGATGCCGAGAAGGCTTTCGACCGTGTAAGCTGGCAGTTCATGGACAGCGCACTACGCAAATTTGCCTTCCCTCCTCCCTTTATAGAGGCGATCTTAGGCTTATACGCTTCCCCCACGGTAAGGGTCAGGGTGAATGGCCTTTTATCCAACAAATTTAAAATCAGTAACGGGACCAGGCAGGGCTGTCCTCTCTCCCCGACTTTGTTTGTGGTGGTTATGGAAATGTTAATGCAAGCGATACGTCAGAACGATAAAATACAAGGAATTAACATCGGTTCCACTCAGATCAAGATAGCAGCTTTCGCTGATGACTTGTTATTGATGATATCTAATCCATTGGTTGCGGTGCCGGAGCTCCTTGATCTCCTAGACACTTTTGGGGAATTGTCTAATTTTAAAATCAATTTAGACAAAACGGAAGCACTAAACATAACAGCCTCCAGGACGGAGATACAGGCCCTTCGGGATTCCACACCCTTCAAGTGGCCTAAAGATAAGCTTAAATATCTAGGTATTCAAATCACAAATGACCCTCATTCACTATACGCACATAACTATATCCCGCTCATCAGTAATATTAAAAACAAATTGAGGACATATGACCTACCACTGCTTTTGTGGTTAGGAAGAGTTAATATAATAAAATCACATATTCTTCCTAAAATATTCTATGTTATGAATATGGTTCCAATTTTTTTACCCAGCCTCTTCTTTCATTCCCTAAATCGTATAATCTCAAAATTCGTATGGAGAAATAAGAGAGCTAGGATTTCACTTAAAATTCTCATGCTCCCTAAGAGACGGGGGGGCTTGGGATTACCAGACCTCATTTCCTATTATAGAGCCATTCTCTTAGCGAGATGGTTGAAACTTACTCATATGGCTTCTCAGGATAATAAACAACACATAGAACTTCAACTATTACATCCTAAGACGCACAGTCTATTATGGACAGATAGCATACCAGACAGAGACAATTTTGACGAGATTCTTGCCACTACATTTGCTGTAAGACGTACATTGGTCCCGATTCGCTTCCCTGAATGCGGATTTCTGGACAAAATCCTGATGAGCCTTATACCTTATCTGATAGATGCTGAATTTTCAAATCCATATGATCTATGGAAGACTCTACCGAACAAACCCATCTCCAGGTTACTACGAGGTGACATCCCATGCAGAAATATGTGGCCGATAGAAGCCGAAAAGCAACCATTGACGTTCCTACAAGAATTGCAAGTGGCCCATTACATGAAAAAGATCAGAAACCCATTGATAGTGTCCACTCGGTGGAAATGGCTAGAGATACTGGTAAAAGTGAAACCACCAATCCCTAAAATTATTTCCAAGATCTATAATAATCTACTCGACAACACATTAAATGCTCTCCCACTTTCCGTACATTCTTGGGAGTTTGAGCTCGGTGTCACGCTCTCTCGAGATGATAAAATAAAACTCTGCCAGAATTCACATGGTTTCTCCAGATGTGTACTACTACAGGAAATGTCCTACAAGCTTTTTTCGAGATGGTATTACACTCCTGAGAGATTGTTTCATCTGAGGTTAACAGAGTCCCCGAAATGCTGGAGATGCGGGATATCGAGGGGCAATCTGGCCCACATATTCTGGACATGCCAGAAACTAGACAAATTCTGGACAGGAGTAAATGCAATATTAAAATCCATGAATCTTATAGAATCTGATCTAACTGCAGTTGAAGCTCTTTTATCGCTCCCATCAGATAAATGTAACCCCAAAAAACATGGGCTAGCCCCAGTGATGGTAGGGGCTGCGAAACATTTAATTGCTCAGAAATGGAAACAACAAAACGCACCCACAGTGAAAGAATGGCTAGCCAAAGTCTTAGAATTACATAGGCTGGAAGAACTCTCTAGTTGAGAAATGTGTTCCCATGACTCCTTTCTCAAGACATGGCAGCCATGGAGGGAGAGAATAGGGAAAGGTGAACTGAGTAATTAAATAGGGAGCTGCGGTGATCCCCCCCCCTCACACTTGCTCTAACACCTGCACGTTTACTGAGGATTCGTGAGAGGTTCCTCGGAGGCGAAGATAATACGCCGCTGGTCGCTAGCCATGGGAGTTCTACAATTCTACAAACCTACAACTTTAAAACTTTACTATCATACAACTCTAGGATTTGGAAACCTTATAACTTTTTAGAAAGAAATATGAATATTGTGCCGTCTAACCATTTATGAACAAAAACTAAGAAACCACTTGTTTAAGTTTTAGAACAAGTTTATTTTGTTAAAGTATTATATAAGGAAGACATAGGTACCAACAGATATATGTAACATGTATGGTAATACATTATTATGTACCTTGTTTTGTTATCTTTAAAAATTAAATAAAGAATTGAAAAAAAAAACAGATTTCCTAAGACAAAATCCAAACACCTGGTCTCAAAATAATGACTTCCAAGAAGGATTGAAAATTGTGAAAATATTAAAAGTAGTTAATGATATGGCTGAGCGTGGTGTTAAATTAATAACCGACTTTAACGACCTTCTGACAAAAGATGAAGAACAAAAGCAATGTCCTGCAAGTTGTAAGCAAATGCCGAGCATTATATTCTGACGTTTCAAAAACTACTTTAACAAAAGCTCTAGAATAGATTAGATAACTATGTAAAATTATCAACTCATGTAGGTACTACGTCTGTATCTTTTCTGTGTCTGTTTTGTATGTATTATATACCTCATTTTTATATTTTAAAATAAAAAAATGTCATTAGACTTATCAGTATTACTTGTTTTTTTATTATATTTCTACTTTAAACTCAAAAATATACCAAAAAAAACAAAATTTATCACTTACCGTATATACCCCCTACTTTTGCCCCCAAAACCTGGGAAAACCTATTGACTCGTGTATAAGCCGTGGGTGGACCCCAGCACATGTATACAGTCCCCCCAGTGGTATACAGCAGCCTCCCCAGTGGTAGTATACAGCAGCCACAGAGGTATATACAGCCTCCCCAGTGGTAGTATACAGCAGTCTCCCCTGTGGTAGTATACAGCAGTCTCCCCCTGTGGTAGTATACAGCAGTCTCCCCCTGTGGTAGTATACAGCAGCCTCCCCCTGTGGTATTATACAGCAGTCTACCCCTGTGGTAGTATACAGAGCCCCCTTCCCTGCTGCGGTATATACAGCCCCCCCCCGTTGCTGCCGCACACCTGTAAAAAGAAGAGCTTTCATACTTATCCTCCTGCTGTCACCGCGCGCGCATCCTCCGCTCTCCTTCTTGCTTGTACCCGGCGTCCATCCATATGACCGCACACCTGTAATGACGTCATTATTTGTGCGCGGTCACGTGGATGGACGCCGGGTACAAGCAGGAAGGAGAGCGGAGGATGCGTGCGCAGTGACAGCAGGAGGATAAGTATGAAAGCTCTTCTTTTTACAGGTGTACGGCAGCAACAGGGGGGGGTCTGTATATACCGCAGGGGGGGGCACTGCTGCATACCCACAGGGGGGGGCGGAGGAGCGATGACAGTGCAATGTAATATGCACCGCTCCCCCTGCCACTGATGGACAGGGGGATGCAATGCATATTGCATTGCACTAATGAGCGAGGGCACGAGACTGCCCGCTCACTGTACAGCCTCCCCCACCTCCTCCAGCCCCCGGACACTGGCCCCACACACTCAGCCGTCACTGACTCGTGTATAAGCCGAGGGGGGCACTTTTCAGCACAATTTTTGTGCTGAAAAACTCGGCTTATACACGAGTATATACGGTAATAACAAAATATACGAAGTATGCTCCTAGTGGTACCAGGTCACGTTCTTGGGGCTAAAAGCTGTTGTAACTCAGTTTGACTTAAAATAACAATTATGTATAAAATATAAATTTTGAAGAACAACATTAGCTTTCTTTTGAGATATTAAGCGTGTTTTTATTATTTACCGTTCTGGGGTTATGGCTCCATATGTCAGCTTTTTGGCCAAAAATTTTGATTTTTTCAAACTTTGAGCGATGGTCGGCACGGGTTAACGTCGTTTGATCGAGCTCAAATTTTGGCTCAATATCTGGAAAGGGGAATCGTTTTGTGGAGTCCAGACGGACAAAATTCCGACATTTTTCCCCCCCCATATGAGATCCGGTCACTCTAGCACACAGATACCTCACCTGTGGTCATAAACCTCATAAGCTCAGAAGGGAAGGAGCGCAATTTGACTTTTGGAGCTAATTTTCAATTCAAAAAGTCAAATGTCGCTCCTTCCCTTTCGAGCCCGGCCATGCGCCCAAACAGTGGTTTATGATCACATATAAGGTATCTGTGTACTCAGGAGAAATTGCCCAACAAATTTTAGGATGCATTTTATCCTGTTGCTCATGTGAAAATGAAAAAAATTGAGGCCAAAAGAACATTTTTGTGAAAAAAAGTACTTTTTCATTTTTACGGATCAATTTGTGAAGTACTTGAGAGTTTAAAGTGCTCACTATGCATCTAGATAGTTCCTTGGGGGGTCTAGTTTCTAAAATTGGGTCACTTGTAAGGGGAGCTCCAATGTTTAGGCACACAGGGGCTCTCCATACGCGACATGGTGTTCGCTAACAATCTGAATTGAAAATTAGCTCCAATTTTTAGCGGACACCATGTTGTATATGGAGAGCCCCTATGTGCCTAAACATTGGAGCTCCCCACAAGTGACCCCATTTTGAAAACTACACCCCCCCCCCAAGGAACTTATCTAGATGGGTGGTGAGCACTTTGAACCCCCAGGTGCTTCACAAATGAATCCATAAAAATGAAAAAAGAAAATGTTTGTGGAAAAAAATTTACTTTTTCATTTTTAGGGATCGATTTGTGAAGCACCTGGGGGCTCAAAGTGCTCACTATGCATCTAGGTAAGTTCCTTGGGGGGTCTAGTTTACAAAATGGGGTCACTTGTGGGGGAGCTCCAATGTTTAGGCGCAGAGGGGCTCTCCATATGCGGCATGGTATCCGCTTACAAATCCAATAGTTAGTGGACACCATGTCACATATGGAGAGCCCCTATGTGCCTAAACATTGGGGCTCCCCCACAAATAAGTCCATTTTGTAAACTAGACGCCTCAAGGAACTTATCTAGATGCATAGTGAGCACTTCGATTCCCCAGATGCTTCACAAACTGGTCCGTAAAAATGAAAAAGTACCTTTTTTTCACTAAATTTTCTTTTTGCCTTTTTACGGACTAATTTGTGAAGCACCTGGGAGTTGAAAGTGCTCACTATGCATGTAGATAAGGCTGGCTTCAGACTTGTGGACCCTCCGCAGCGTCCTGCGGAGGAGATCCGCAAGCTGAACGCAGCCCCTATGTTTAGAATGAGAACACACGGCGCTGCGCAGGTCTGCGCATGACCGTGCGCTCCCATTCACTGCAATATGTGATTTGTACGCAGGCGTATGCCCGCGTGCAAATCACACACTCTCCTCCGCACCAGGAACGCGACATGGTGCGGAGTAGAGTGTGTGATTGTGTGTGATTTGTGCGCGGGCATCCACCTGCGTACAAATCACATATTGCAGTGAATGGGAGCGCACGGTCATGCGCAGACCTGCACAGCACTGTGCGTTCTCATTCTAAACATAGGGGCTGTGTTCAGCATGCGGATCTCCTCCGCAGGACGCTGCAGAGGGTCCGCAAGTCTGAAGCCAGCCTAAGTTCCTTAGGGAGTCTAGTTTGTAAAATGGAGTCACTTGTGGGGGAGCTCCAATGTTTAGGCACACAGGGGCTCTCCATATGCGACATGGTGTCCGCTAACAATTTGAATGGAAAATTAGCTCCAATTGTTAGCGGACACCAAGTCGCATGTGGTGAGCACCTGCGTGCCTAAACATTGGAGCTCCTCCACAAAAGACCCCATTTTGGAAACTAGACGACTCAAGGATTATATCTAGGGGTATAGTGAGCATTTGGAACCTACAGCTACTTCGCAGAATTTGATAATGTCATATTGAACATTTTATTTTTATCACACAAGTTCTCACTTTTAGGGCAACAGCACAAAATCCGGAGACACTGTGTCCTGGTCATCTCCTGTCCTGCATTTTTTTTCATTATTTCTTTATTAAATTAACAGAAAAAAACGACGCGGGCCTTCGCCATATTTTTGGTCCAGCCACGTACAGCAGGCAGCCACTGGCTGCCATCATCCCCTTCTGCCTAGTTTTATCTGGCTGGAAACCAAAAATATAGGGATGCCCTTTTTTTTTTTTTTTTTTAATTATTTCATGAAATAATAATTAAAAAAAATGGCGTGGGCTTAGCAATGTTTTTGGGCCAGCCAGGTACAACTAGGCAGCTGGGGGCTGGAATCAGCGAAGAGAGGCCCAAGCTTTCTGTGCCCCCCCTCCCCCCCGCTGCGAATTTCAGCTCACAGCCACCCCAGAAATTGGCGCATTCATAGAAGCGCCATTTTCTAGCGCTGTATCCAGCTCTTCCAGCTGCCGTGTAGTGGTGGCAGACTGGGTAATAAGGGGTTAATGCCAGCTTTTTTGGCAGCTGGCACTAAGCCCGAGATTCTTAATGTCTGGCCAATATTAGATTGGGCCATTAGGAATCCCTAGTAAATTGTAAAGAAGACACAAGACAGAGAAAAATATTTTTATTAGAAAAAAAAACACAGACACTACTCAGACCCCATCTTTATTATTCTTTGGCATCCGACGTAGTCCAGTGGGAAGGTCCGACGTAGTCCAGTGGGAAGGTCCAACATAGTCCAGTGGGAAGGTCTGACGTAGTCCAGTGGGAGGTTGCTCAATGATTTCCAGTCTTTTACAGCATATGGGCATGTCCTCCATATGCTATAAAAGCTGGCATTCTTCCAGGAGAATGACAGGTCATGACCTCAGTAGGGTGATGGCAGATCACGATCCTTGGTTCATAAAGCGTCAATTGTAATCCCATGATGGGATCACAATTTTTAGAGAAAGTAGAGGAGCACTACTGGGTCACAAGGTACATATTAAAGTGTGGGTGCTCATCATGCCATGAAGAGTCAATATGAAAAAACAGAAAAAGCCATGGCATATAAAAGGAGCACACCTGAGTGATTAACAAATTACAGAAATATTTTATTCAACACATATGCAGACAGAGTTTAAAACCATTTAAAATTCACAAATTGAACGACAATAAGGGGTCCATCTCATTTGTCAATAATACAGATATGCATCTGGAGAGGGGACAATCATATAGTTTGAGGAGACCAAGGTTGAAAAGAAATATTGTCACAAAAGCCAGACTCTCTGGTATATTATACTGCAAACCAATTCTATAGGTATACCATATGTGCCAGGTTATAAACCATCACAAAGCATTCACTGATCTCAGGGAGACCAGTCTAAGAAAACACTGCGGGCAGCTGGCTAAAGCGCTCAACACAGCGAATTCCTAGGCGCATTGCCCCCTGGGAATTATGAATATGCAAATAGAGTGTGTGTTTGAGACTCCTAACCGAGGCTCCACAGACTCTATTTGCAGGTTATAAACCATGAAATAAATAGATTATTGGCCAAATAGAAGATCACATTACCACCCTATGTTTTATAGTTGGGGTAACCAGGTATCAGGCTCAGTGCTTAGGCTTCCCCAGAGCAGCATGAATTATAGTACATGTAATACAATAAGGCCCCAAAGACAGTGGAAATATCATTTCCTCAATACAATACCAAATAGGCTACAAGACATGGTGTTATGAGTAAATAGTAGGTATTAATAGGTTGCAGTATATATAAGAACTTATAAAGGTCATGACCCAATAATAAAGTATAGTACAGCTAATACACAAGTTGGTCACACTTATAAATAGCCTCATGCCCAAACAACTGCATATACCCAAAAGGATATATGACATCATAATTAACTACTCAGGCTTGGTTACTGGTAAACCTGTGTTCACTATGGTGATCAATGTAATCCTAGTATATATTTATGTAATAAGATCACCACAGTGTATAGTAACACTGTCCAACCTAATGTGGTAAAACGTCAAAGTTGCTTAGATATGCTGTGGGTCATACAGGTCTTAATCAATACAAGTTATTAATATAAAACTCCATAGTCACCCATAAGGCTAAATTGTCCCTAGGCATGTAGTGAAAGGACCCCCATACCAACGCGTATCGCTGCCCAGCTGGAAGCTTCATCAGGGATGTCTGCTTGTGTCCCTGGTTGCAGTATAAATGAGCGGTGCGGCTCTCGTTACCGCGCTCAGCTGGCGGTGGGCGTCAACAGGAAACGTGTCACAATCACGTGACCGCATTGCCAAGCAACTAGTATGCCAATATGAAAACAGGAAGTGCGTCATAATCACATGACGCGCTACCATGGTGATAGCATAAACACACTTCCCGCATCCCAGGGAAGCGTGTATTGCACCCAAGAGACGATAGAATGATGGGGCAAAGGAATTTCAGTTGGTAATTGAGAATAGATAGTAAAAGAAACACATGTTTTGAGAAACTTAAGCAGTATAAACAGAGTCATCTCATAGATCTTATAATGGAAGCGCTAATGTTTATATCCAGCCTCCAATATTTACAACAAGATAGTTAATCCTCACAAAAGAGGGGTGCAGAGGTGCAAATTGTACCATATCATTGCACCCAGTCGGATGTATAGCTGGTGCCAAGGGGTACTCAGAATGATCAAAGGTGGTCAGAAAACACTTCTATGTAAAGGTATATATATCTAATATATAAAGCTGAATGTGTGTGTGTGTGTGTGTGTGTATCCGGGATTGGCATCTACACCGTCGCAACTACAGCTACAAAATTGCACAGTCACACGTCTGGGCCCCGAGAGCGTCATAGGCTATGTTGTGAGGTGAAATTTTAATCCTGCGCAATCCAATTCACCAAACAATTTTGCCCCTATCTACAAAATGGGGAAAAAGTGACAGTTACCAGTTGACAGTTGTGAATGAGAGGGGCTTAATGATAGTGCCAAAGACTAACAGCACATACCAGCATATAGTCACTAAGATGGGGCCCCAACATGAGATAGTCACAACGCACGGGGACATGTATACACACCACACGCACACAAAGAGTAACAGCAAGTGTATAGTCGCTAAGGTGCAGCCCCAACATTGGATACTCACCACGCACCCGAACAAACACACACTCACCACAAAGAGACACACACAATACAGAGACACACACCCACAGGGACACACACACACCCTATAGCGACACATGCACTCACCCCACAGGGACACACACACACACACCACAAAGAGACACACACAACACAGACACATAAACCACACAGACCCCCCCCCACAGACACACACACACATAGCCACCCTATAGGGACACATGCACTCACCCCACAGGGACACACACCACAAAGAGACACACACCACACAGACCCCCCCACAGGGACACACACACATACACACCCTATAGGGACACATGCACTCACCCCACAGGGACACACACACACACACACACACACCACAAAGAGACACACACAACACAGACACATACACCACACAGACCCCCCCCCCCCACAGGGACACACACACATAGCCACCCTATAGGGACACATGCACTCACCCCACAGGGACACACACCACAAAGAGACACACACACACCACACAGACCCCCCCACAGGGACACACACACATACACACCCTATAGGGACACATGCACTCACCCCACAGGGACACACACACACACACACCACAAAGAGACACACACAACACAGACACATACACCACACAGACCCCCCCCCACAGGGACACACACACATAGCCACCCTATAGGGACACATGCACTCACCCCACAGGGACACACACCACAAAGAGACACACACACACCACACAGACCCCCCCACAGGGACACATACACACCCTATAGGGACACATGCACTCACCCCACTGGGACACACACACCACAAAGAGACACACACAACAGAGACACACACCACACAGACCCCCCCCACAGGGACACACACACATACACACCCTATAGGGACACATGCACTCACCCCACAGGGACACACACATACACACACCCCAGGGACGCACACACCACATAGACAGACACAGATGTGCACAAATCACCTCACACTACTCACCTCATACGTGTGCTAACTTTAATTTCCAAACATAAACATCTGAGTAAAAACAGCCAATGTGCAACACATGTGCCATATAGGGAATTAACTCTATCAGGGACCAAGTGTCTTTCGGTCCGCGCCGCTGCTCCAATGAGTATCAAAAAACACTGGAGTGCTTTGAAACAAGGTATCTTCAGTTTTTTATTTTCACTTTTAACCAAAAGTGCACAAAAGTATTATAAACCCCCCTGGAAGGCCGATAATATCGGGCATTGATTCATTAACTAATAAATTGGCGAACTACATCGACATTATTTTGCAATACCATGTAATTTCACTAAACAGCTATTTGAGGGACTCAACACATTTGATTAGCATTCTGAAGAATCAAACTTGGAAAAATTCATACTGTTTTGTAACATTAGATGTAGCGTCATTGTATACGAATATTGAACATCAGATCGGGATTGAGCGCACTAAGTTTTATTTACTAAATGATGATAGACTCCCAAACGAACAAAAAGACTTTATATTAAAAGGGTTACAATTAGGGATGGGCGAATCTACTCGCTAGGACTCGTTACTCGGCGAGTAGTAAGGGACTCGCAGGACTCGGTAGTCTGCGAGTTTCCCAGTGATTACTCGCACGAGTCCAATGCAAATCAATATCAATCCTAGTTTTGTCAGAAACGCTGACAACACTAGGATTGCCATTGTTTGCATTAGACTCGGCTACTGTGCCAGTGATAGCAGGGAAACTCGCAGATAACTGCTGTTACATTGCGAGCCGAGTCCAGCTGTCTTCTCTGTGCAGCTCCAGGGTCCTAGAGCCCGCCTGCTCACAGACATGATGTAGCAGTGCTGAGATTGTTCTCAGTCTGCTCATTCCCTGTGCATAGACATCTATATTTATGCACAGGGGATGTAGCAGAGAGGACATCGCGTTTTGGACTACGTCGGACAGAAGAGGATTTTTTTAATTAAAGATGAAGTCCCTAATGGCTTTTTTTTTTATTTCAAATAAAAAATTTTCTCTGTGTTGTGTTTTTTTAACCCTTTATTGGAGATTCTTAGTGGCTGGGTCAAACGTGGCCTGACACTAAGAATCCCGGGCTTAATACCAGCTTGTATAACAAAGCTGGTATTAACCCCTTTATTACCCAGCGTGCCACTGCCACCAGGGCCGCTGGAAGAGCGGGGTTCAGTGCCAGAGGATGGCGCTTCAATGAACGCGCCATCTTCTGGGGCGGCTGCGGGCTGCAATTTGCAGCGGGGGGTGCCCAGAAAGCTTGGGCATCCCTGCACTGTGGATTCCAGCCCCCAGCTGCTAAGCTGTACCAGGCTAGACATAGAAATTGCGCGGAGCCCCACGCATTTTTTTTATTATTTAATGAATTTCAGAGTCAGAGTCTCAGAGTCAGAGTCTCAGAGTCAGAGTCTCAGAGTCGGAGTCTCAGAGTCGGAGTCGCCTCAGAGTTGGAGTCGCCTCAGAGTCGGAGTCGCCTCGGAGTCGGAGTCGCCTCGGAGTCGGAGTCGTCTCGGAGTCAGAGTCTCCTCAGAGTCGGAGTCTCAGAGTCGGAGTCGCCTCAGAGTCGGAGTCGCCTCAGAGTCGGAGTCGCCTCGGAGTCGGAGTCGCCTCGGAGTCGGAGTCGTCTCGGAGTCGGAGTCGTCTCGGAGTCGAGTCGGAGTCGGAGTCGTCTCGGAGTCGGAGTTGTCTCGGAGTTGGAGTCGTCTCGGAGTCGGAGTCATCTCGGAGTTGAGTCGGAGTCGTCTCGGAGTCGGAGTCGTCTCGGAGTCGGAGTCGTCTCGGAGTCGAGTCGGAGTCGGAGTCGTCTCGGAGTCGGAGTCATCTCGGAGTCGTCTCGGAGTCGGAGTCGTCTCGGAGTCGGAGTCGTCTCGGAGTCGGAGTCGAGTCGGAGTCGGAGTCGGAGTCGCCTCGGAGTCGGAGTCGTCTCGGAGTCAGAGTCTCCTCAGAGTCGGAGTCTCAGAGTCGGAGTCGCCTCAGAGTCGGAGTCGCCTCAGAGTCGGAGTCGCCTCGGAGTCGGAGTCGTCTCGGAGTCAGAGTCTCCTCAGAGTCGGAGTCTCAGAGTCGGAGTCGCCTCAGAGTCGGAGTCGCCTCAGAGTCGGAGTCGCCTCGGAGTCGGAGTCGTCTCGGAGTCGGAGTCGTCTCGGAGTCGGAGTCGTCTCGGAGTCGAGTCGGAGTCGGAGTCGTCTCGGAGTCGGAGTTGTCTCGGAGTTGGAGTCGTCTCGGAGTCGGAGTCATCTCGGAGTCGAGTCGGAGTCGTCTCGGAGTCGGAGTCGTCTCGGAGTCGGAGTCGTCTCGGAGTCGGAGTCGTCTCGGAGTCGAGTCGGAGTCGGAGTCGTCTCGGAGTCGGAGTCATCTCGGAGTCGTCTCGGAGTCGGAGTCGTCTCGGAGTCGGAGTCGTCTCGGAGTCGGAGTCGAGTCGGAGTCGGAGTCGGAGTCGTCTCGGAGTCGGAGTCGTCTCGGAGTCGTCTCGGAGTCGGAGTCGGAGTCGTCTCGGAGTCGGAGTCGTCTCGGAGTCGGAGTCGTCTCGGAGTCGGAGTCGGAGTCGAGTCGGAGTCGGAGTCGTCTCGGAGTCGGAGTCGTCTCGGAGTCGGAGTCGTCTCGGAGTCGGAGTCATCTCGGAGTCGGAGTCGTCTCGGAGTCGGAGTCGTCTCGGAGTCGAGTTCCGGAGTCGAGTGAGTCGGAGTCGTCTCGGAGTCGGAGTCGTCTCGGAGTCGGAGTCGAGTCGGAGTCGGAGTCGTCTCGGAGTCGGAGTCGTCTCGGAGTCGAGTCGGAGTCGGAGTCGTCTCGGAGTCGGAGTCGTCTCGGAGTCGGAGTCAAAAAAATGCGTGGGGCTACGCGCAATTTCTATGTCTAGCCAGGTACAGCTAAGCAGCTGGGGGCTGGAATCCGCAGCGCAGGGATGCCCAAGCTTTCTGGGCACCCCCCGCTGCAAATTGCAGCCCGCAGCCGCCCCAGAAGATGGCGCGTTCATTGAAGCGCCATCCTCTGGCGCTGAACCCCGCTCTTCCAGCGGCCCTGGTGGCGGTGGCACGCTGGGTAATAGAGGTTAGGGCCAGCTTTGTATTATCACATGGCCCTAAGCCCGAAATTTATGGCGGTCACGCCAATATTAGACATGACCGCCATGAATTTCTATTAAATTGTTTTAAAAAAAACACAACACAGAGAAATTTTTTTATTAGAAATAAAAAAAAAAGCCATTAGAGACTCCATCTTTAATTAAAAAAATCCTCTTCCGTCCGACGCAGTCCAAAACGCGATGTCCTCTCTGCTCATCCCTGTGCATAGATATAGATGTATATGCACAGGGAATGAGCAGACTGAGAACAATCTCAGCTCTGCTACATCATCTCTGTGCACAGACATTCATGTCACTAGTTACAAGTCATACTTGAAAATAACTATTTTACATTCATGGGAAAGTTCTATCATCAGATCAGGGGTACAGCAATGGGTTCTAAAGTAGCATGTGCATATGCAAACCTTTTCATGGGGATTTTTGAACAATTACATGTTTATAACAACAAATATAATAATGGACTCATCCTTTATAAAAGGTACATTGATGATGTTTTCATCATCTGGGACACAGACGTGAGCAATTTCGATGTTTTCATGTCAGTCATCCATGACAATATTTGGGGTTTGACTTTTGAACCACATATAAATACAAAAAGCATAGATTTCCTTGATCTCACTATCTACATTGAAAACAACGCAATCTCAACCAAAACTTTTTTCAAGCAAGTAGATAGGAACAGTTATGTCCATTTTTTTAGTGGACACTACAACAAGTGGTTACGAAATATTCCAGTCAATCAGTTCTGGAGAATCAGAAAAAACTGTACCAGCGTAGAGGTCTATACTGACCAATCAAATGTTTTAAAGAATAGATTTGAAAAAAGAAAATACCCAAAAAAACTGATTGATGAGGCTTACACTTCTAATATAGGTATCACCCAAGAGGAACTTCTCCACAAAACCCCAAAGAAAAGAAATGATAATTTTGCATTGAATTTCATTACCACCTATAATAATAAGAACAAAGAAGTCAGAAAAATACTAGAGAAACACTGGCACCTACTAATGAGTGACCCTGTTTTGAAAGATTTACTCCCAGCCAAACAAAGGGTGACATATCGCAGGGCACCTAATTTTAAAAACATACTAGCTCCAAGCAGATTACGTGAACCTGCAAATATAAAGATGGTTGATATTAACCATAAAGGGTCCTCTAAATGTGGTAGAAAAAAATGTTTATGTTGTGGAGTGATCCAAACTACAGATTCCTTTCAATCATCAGTCACAAAAGAGACTTTTTGCTATCAAACACAAACTAAATTGCGTTTCGTCCTTTGTGATATATCTGATGTCCCTGCAAGATCCAGTATATAGGGAGAACAACCCAGGAGCTACACTGCAGATTGAACAAACATAGATCAAACATCAAATCTGGTTTCAAACAACATGGTGTGTCTAACCATTTCGACATTATACACAATAGGGATCATGGCAAAATCAGACTCCTATAGATCATATACCCCCCCAATACTAATAATAGATTAATTGCCCTAAACAAGAGGGAAAAATATTGGATCTACAAAATGAATACTCTCAAACCTAATGGGTTAAATCTTGTAACAGAGATGATTACATAGAATTAAATCTCCTGAGCCCTTTGATGTATTTCATTTTTTCATCTGTTCCTTATTTTTGAAAATATACATATGTCTTTTACAATGAATGTCCTCTGCTGGGTGAAAAAAATCTCTGCCTCTTTATATGTGAAAAATTTCTTCCTTTTTTATGTAGAAATAAATTCCTCTTCTATAATCCTACTCTCTTTCTATAAAGTTTTTTATCCATATTTTTTCTTCTCTCATTTTATCTATAAAACCTCTACCTTTGTAACAAAATAGTGTTATCACATACGGCAAACTTCATTACCTGGTTTGCAGATCCCTGGTTTGACCTCCTATGTAGTCTAAAGAGTTAATTACGGCCACACTTTTGTCCTGTGCGGGCCCGTTTATATTCTGTACATAGTGTAGCAAAGGTAATTGGAGACACGCTCCTGACTCGTGCGACTCCTCCCAGCTGTTTGCACAATGTATCTAAAGTAAATTGCTGGCACACTTCTGCCTCAAGACCAGCATGTTTGCGTGCCCTATTTAACTTGTAACTGTTGGCGCACGCCGTCCCCGAGAGGCTTGTTAAATCTGAGTCTCTCTGATACATAGTAACTGTTTATAATTTATGACACACGTTCGTCGATTACCAGTGATTTAGCCCAGCAAATAGTGCTGTGCACTACAGGATAAAAAGTATTTTCTCTCCCCGTTTCATCATAGGTTCTATCCCTAGTGGTATTTATGATTTAATGGCCATGTTCACACACATGCATTTTTTTTTTGACCATCTCTGCGTTTTTGGGCTGTTAAAAAAAACGCAGGTGCGTTAACGCAGGGTACATTTGAGTGTAGCTGCGTTTTTCAGCTCCATTTGCGTTTTTTACCCCTAGTCCAAAAAACGCTGCATGCAGCGTTTTTGGGTGCTGTAAAAAAACGCATGTGCGTTTTTCCAAAAGCGCATGTGTTTTTTTAACATGGGGCCCTATGGGAAACGCATGCAAAAACGCATGGTACATTAGTACCTTTTAGTGCCATTCAAAAACGTATGCGTTTCCCATAGGGGCCCATGTTAAAAAAAACGCATGCGTTTTTTAAAAAACGCACATGCGTTTTTTTTAACATGGGGTCCCTATGGGAAACACATGCGTTTTTAAAAGGCACATTTATGCACCCTGCGTTAACGCTTGCGTTTTTGCCTGCGTTTTTGGTGAAAAAATGACTAAGTCCAAAAACGTGGCAAATCCTTTCAGAGGCCATGTTCACACACATGCATTTTTTTTTTGACCATCTCTGCGTTTTTGGGCTGTTAAAAAAAACGCAGGTGCGTTAACGCAGGGTACATTTGAGTGTAGCTGCGTTTTTCAGCTCCATTTGCGTTTTTTACCCCTAGTCCAAAAAAACGCTGCATGCAGCGTTTTTGGGTGCTGTAAAAAAACGCATGTGCGTTTTTCCAAAAGCGCATGCGTTTTTTTAACATGGGGCCCTATGGGAAACGCATGCAAAAACGCATGGTACATTAGTACCTTTTAGTGCCATTCAAAAACGTATGCGTTTCCCATAGGGGCCCATGTTAAAAAAAACGCATGCGTTTTTTAAAAAACGCACATGCGTTTTTTTAACATGGGGTCCCTATGGGAAACACATGCGTTTTTAAAAGGCACATTTATGCACCCTGCGTTAACGCTTGCGTTTTTGCCTGCGTTTTCGGTGAAAAAATGACTAAGTCCAAAAACGTGGCAAATCCTTTCAGACACACAAGGGACATTTTTTAGCACTCTTAAAAAAACGCAAGTGCTTTTAAGAGTGCTAAAAAAACGCAAATTGTGTGTGAACATAGCCAGACACACAAGGGACATTTTTTAGCACTCTTAAAAAAACGCAAGTGCTTTTAAGAGTGCTAAAAAAACGCAAATTGTGTGTGAACATAGCCTATGATATATTTTCTAAATAGTGCAAATAATCTACTTACATAATCGGGAGTTGGGCACTGTAGCCCAATCCCAGACTCCTTTGCGCGACTGCGAGTGATGACGCGCAGCGTCATCACGAGCCGCAGCCGCTCTACAGTTAAAAAAAAAAAAATCCTCACCTCTCCCCGAGCCCCCGGAGTCTCCCGCCGTCTTCCGCCGTGTTCCGCTACGCTCCCGGTGACTGTGCAGGCTCCCGGTGCGTGCAGTGGTCTTCTATCTACTGCACTCAAGGACCTGTGGTGATGTCAGAGTCACCTGACACCAGCTTACTCCAGGCAAATCGCAGGTCACGTGACTCTGACATCACCACAGGTCCTTGAGTGCAGTAGATAGAAGACCACTGCACGCACCGGGAGCCTGCACAGCCACCGGGAGCCTAGCGGGAGACGGCGGGAGACTCCGGGGGCTCGGGGAGAGGTGAGCATAATCTTTTTTTTATTTTTTTTAACCCCTGCCTTGCAGGAGCACCACCACAGACACCTGTATATTCTGCCACCACACAGATGCCTGTATACTATCCCACCACACAGACACCTGTATACTATGCCACCACACAGACGCCTCTATACTATGCCACCACACAGACGCCTGTATACTCTGCCAACACACACACGCCTGTATACTCTGCCGCCACCACAGACACCTGTATACTCTGCCGCCACCACCACACACGCCTGTATACTCTGCCGCCACCACACAGACGCCTGTATACTATGCCGCCACCAGCACAGACGCCTGTATACTCTGCCGCCACCACACATGCCTGTATACTCTGCCCCCACCACACCCGCCTGTATACTCTGCCGCCACCACCACAGACGCCTGTATACTCTGCCACCACCACAGACGCCTGTATACTCTGCCGCCACCACCACACCCGCCTGTATACTCTGCCGCCACTAGCACAGACGCCTGTATACTCTGCCGCCACCAGCACAGACGCCTGTATACTCTGCCACCACCACACACGCCTGTACACTCTGCCACCACCACACACGCCTGTACACTCTGCCGCCACCACCACACCTGCCTGTATACTCTGCCGCCACCAGCACAGACGCCTGTATACTCTGCCGCCACCAGCACAGACGCCTGTATACTCTGCCGCCACCAGCACAGACGCCTGTATACTCTGCCGCCACCAGCACAGACGCCTGTATACTCTGCCGCCACCACACATGCCTGTATACTCTGCCCCCACCACACCCGCCTGTATACTCTGCCGCCACCAGCACAGACGCCTGTATACTCTGCCGCCACCACACATGCCTCTACACTCTGCCGCCACCACACACGCCTGTACACTCTGCCACCACCACACACGCCTGTATACTCTGCCGCCACCAGCACAGACGCCTGTATACTCTGCCGCCACCACACATGCCTGTACACTCTGCCGCCACCACACACGCCTGTACACTCTGCCACCACCACACACGCCTGTATACTCTGCCACCACCACACACGCCTGTACACTCTGCCGCCACCACACACGCCTGTACACTCTGCCGCCACCACCACAGATGCCTCTATACTCTGCCGCCACCAGCACAGACGCCTGTATACTCTGCCGCCACCAGCACAGACGCCTGTATACTCTGCCGCCACCAGCACAGACGCCTGTATACTCTGCCGCCACCAGCACAGACGCCTGTATACTCTGCCGCCACCAGCACAGACGCCTGTATACTCTGCCGCCACCATCACAGACGCCTGTATACTCTGCCGCCACCAGCACAGAAGCCTGTATACTCTGCCGCCACCAGCACAGACGCCTCTATACTCTGCCGCCACCACCACAGATGCCTGTATACTCTGCCCCACCACCACACACGCCTGTATACTCTGCCCCACCACCACACACGCCTGTATACTCTGCCGCCACCACCACAGACACCTGTATACTCTGCCACCACACAGATGCCTGTATACTATGCCACCACAGACACCTATATACTCTGCCAACACCACCACACACGCCTGTATACTCTGCTACCCACAGAGCCGCCTGTATACTCTGCTACCCACAGAGCCCCCTGTATACTCTGCTACCCACTGACCCGCCTGTATACACACAATTCATTTCACCCTGCTCCCGATGCAATTGCATCGGGCCTTTTTACTAGTCCTTTATAATAAGTAGATTTATTCTTCTTTATCCCCCTTTTTATTGTACATATACAGTAGCATAGTTACAATTATACAATGAGCTCTATATATTTTTAATAATAATTTTATACATTATAAAACCTTTTTTAGCAGTTTTGCACTATTCCTACTTTTACCTAAAGAATCCATTTTTAAACATATTTTTATTAATTCACTTTTATTTAAAATAAAATGGGTTTTATTCAATTATGAACTTATAATATTGATTTGTCCAAATGCCAATCTTGTCCAAATAAATGGCTGCTTCATGATTTTTGATAATGCAAGGAATTTCATAGAGAAATATAACAATTAATTTATATAATTTATATATATTTTATTTAAAAAAAAATTGATTTTAATTAATTATTAACTCATAATACCACTCTTATCCAGATAAAGTACCGCTCCATGATTTTTGATGTTCTAAAGGAATACACAGAGAAAAATATAACAATTATTTCAGTCATGTACTACACATATTTTCACAACAAATACACTTCCTTATTTTACACTCTTTTATAAATATTACTAGATGGCGGCCCGATTCTAAAGAATCGGGTTGTCTAGAATCCATATATAGTTTATTTACTAATAGTTAGGGGACTGTGGTGAAATGAATTGTGTGTATACAGGTGGCTCAGTGGGTAGCAGAGTATACGGTGGCTCAGTGGTTAGCACTGTATATGGTGGTTCAGTGGTTAGCACTGTATGGTGGCTCAGTGGTTAGCACAGTATACGGTGGCTCAGTGGTTAGCACTGTATACGGTGGCTCAGTGGTTGGCACTGTATATGGTGGCTCAGTGGTTAGCACTGTATATGGTGGCTCAGTGGTTAGCACTGTATATGGTGCCTCTGTGGTTAGCATTGTATATGGTGGCTCAGTGGTTAGCACTGTATATGGTGGCTCAGTGGTTAGCACTGTATATGGTGGCTCTGTGGTTAGCACTGTATATGGTGGTTCAGTGGTTAGCACTGTATACGGTGGCTCAGTGGTTGGCACTGTATATGGTGGCTCAGTGGTTGGCACTGTATACAGCGGCTCTGTGGTCAGCAGAGTACGGCGGCTCTGTGGTCAGCAGAGGACGGCGGCTCTGTGGTAAGCGCAGAAAGGAGGCAGAGTGGTCAGCGCAGGAAGGAGGCAGAGTGGTGAGCGCAGGAAGGAGGCAGAGTGGTGAGCACAGGACGGCGGCTCTGTGGTCAGCAGAGGACGGGGGCTCTGTGGTCAGCGGAGGACGGGGGCTCTGTGGTCAGCAGAGGACGGGGGCTCTGTGGTCAGCAGAGGACTGCGGCTCTGTGGTCAGCAGAGGACGGGGGCTCTGTGGTCAGCAGAGGACGGGGGCTCTGTGGTCAGCAGAGGACGGCGGCTCTGTGGTCAGCAGAGGACGGCGGCTCTGTGGTCAGCAGAGGAGGGTGGCTCTGTGGTCAGAAGAGGAGGGCGGCTCTGTGGTCAGCAGAGGAGTGCGGCTCTGTGGTCAGCAGAGGAGGGCGGCTCTGTGGTCAGCAGAAGACGGCGGCAGAGTGATCAGCGCAGGAAGGAGGCAGAGTGATCAGCGCAGGAAGGAGGCAGAGTGATCAGCGCAGGAAGGAGGCAGAGTGATCAGCGCAGGAAGGAGGCAGAGTGATCAGCGCAGGAAGGAGGCTCAGTGGTGAGCGCAGGACGGAGGCAGAGTGGTGAGCGCAGGACGGAGGCAGAGTGGTGAGCGCAGGACGGAGGGTCGGTGGTCAGGGTAAGACGGAGGGTCGGTGGTCAGCAGAGGACGGCGGCTCGGTGGTCAGCAGAGGACGGTGGCTCGGTGGTCAGCAGAGGATGGCGGCTGTGTGGTCAGCAGAGGACGGGGGCTCTGTGGTCAGCAGAGGAGGGGGGCTATGGGGTCAGCAGAGGAGGGGGGCTCTGTGGTCAGCAGAGGACGGCGGCTCTGTGGTCAGCAGAAAACGGCGGCTCTGTGGTCAGCAGAGGACGGCGGCTCTGTGGTCAGCAGAGGACGGCGGCTCTGTTGTCAGCAGAGGAAGGCGGCTCTGTGGTCAGCAAAGGACGACGGATCTAGGGTCAGCAGAGGAGGGCGGCTCTGTGGTCAGCAGAGGAGGGTGGCTCTGTGGTCAGCAGAGGACGGCGGCTCTGTGGTCAGCAGAGGACGGCGGCTCTGTGGTCAGCAGAGGACGGCGGCTCTGTGGTCAGCAGAGGACGGCGGCAGAGTGATCATCGCAGGAAGGAGGCAGAGTGATCAGTGCAGGAAGGAGGCAGCGTGGGGAGCGCAGGACAGCGGCTCTGTGGTCAGCAGAGTAGGGCGGCTCTGTTGTCAGCAGAGGACGGTGGCTCTGTGGTCAGCAGAGTACGGCGGCTCTGTGGTCAGCGCAGGAAGGAGGCAGAGTGGTCAGCGCAGGAGGGAGGCAGAGTGGTGAGCGCAAGAAGGAGGCAGAGTGGTGAGCGCAGGACGGCGGCTCTGTGGTCAGTAAAGGACGGCGGCAGAGTGATCAGCGCAGGAAGAAGGCAGAGTGATCAGCGAAGGAAGAAGGCAGAGTGATCAGCGCAGGAAGGAGGCAGAGTGGTGAGCGCAGGACGGCGGCTCTGTGGTCAGCAGAGGAGGGCGGCTCTGTGGTCAGCAGAGGACGGAGGCTCTGTGGTCAGCAGAGGACGGCGGCTCTGTGGTCAGCGCAGGAAGGAGGCAGAGTGGTCAGCGCAGAAAGGAGGCAGAGTGGTGAGCGCAGGAAGGAGGCAGAGTGGTGAGCGCAGGACGGCGGCTCTGTGGTCAGCAGAGGACGGCGGCAGAGTGATCAGCGCAGGAAGGAGGCAGAGTGATCAGCGCAGGAAGAAGGAAGAGTGATCAGCGCAGGAAGGAGGCAGAGTGGTGAGCGCAGGATGGCGGCTCTGTGGTCAGCAGAGGAGGGCGGCTCTGTGGTCAGCAGAGGATGGTGGCTCTGTGGTCAGCGCAGAAAGGAGGCAGAGTGGTCAGCGCAGGATGAAGGCAGAGTGGTGAGCGCAGGAAGGAGGCAGAGTGGTGAGCGCAGGAAGGAGGCAGAGTGGTGAGCGCAGGAAGGAGGCAGAGTGGTGAGCGCAGGATGGTGGCTCTGTGGTCAGTAGAGGACAGCGGCTGTGTGGTCAGCAGAGTATGGCGGCTGTGTGGTCAGCAGAGTACGGCGGCTGTGTGGTCAGCAGAGTACAGCGGCTGTGTGGTCAGCAGAGGACGGCGGCTCTGTGGTCAGCAGAGGACGGCGGCTCTGTGGTCAGCAGAGGACGGCGGCTCTGAAGTCAGCTGAGGAGGGCGGCTCTGTGGTCAGCGAAGGAAGGAGTTAGAGTGATCAGCGCAGGAAGGAGGAAGAGTGATCAGCGCAGGAAGGAGGCAGAGTGGTGAGCGCAGGACAGCGGCTCTGTGATCAGCAGAGGAGGGCGGCTCTGTGGTCAGCAGAGGACGGTGGCTCTGTGGTCAGCAGAGGACGGCGGCTCTGTGGTCAGTGCAGGAAGGAGGCAGAGTGGTCAGCGCAGGAAGAAGGCAGAGTGGTGAGCGCAGGAAGGAGGCAGAGTGGTGAGCGCAGGACGGCGGCTCTGTGGTCAGCAGAGGAGGGCGGCTCTGTGCTCAGCAGAGGACGGTGGCTCTGTGGTCAGCAGAGGACGGCGGCTCTGTGGTCAGCGCAGGAAGGAGGCAGAGTGGTCAGCGAAGGAAGGAGGCAGAGTGGTGAGCGCAGAAAGGAGGCAGAGTGGTGAGCGCAGGAAGGAGGCAGAGTGGTGAGCGCAGGAAGGAGGCAGAGTGGTGAGCGCAGGACGGCGGCTCTGTGGTCAGCAGAGGACGGCGGCAGAGTGATCAGCGCAGGAAGGAGGCAGAGTGATCAGCGTAGGAAAGAGGCAGAGTGATCAGCGCAGGAAGGAGGCAGAGTGGTGAGCGCAGGATGGCGACTCTGTGGTCAGCAGAGGAGGGCGGCTCTGTGCTCAGCAGAGGACGGTGGCTCTGTGGTCAGCAGAGGACGGCGGCTCTGTGGTCAGCGCAGGAAGGAGGCAGAGTGGTCAGCGAAGGAAGGAGGCAGAGTGGTGAGCGCAGAAAGGAGGCAGAGTGGTGAGCGCAGGAAGGAGGCAGAGTGGTGAGCGCAGGAAGGAGGCAGAGTGGTGAGCGCAGGACGGCGGCTCTGTGGTCAGCAGAGGACAGCGGCTGTGTTGTCAGCAGAGTACAGCGGCTGTGTGGTCAGCAGAGTACAGCGGCTGTGTGGTCAGCAGAGTACGGCGGCTGTGTGGTCAGCAGAGTACGGGGGCTCTGTGGTCAGCAGAGGACGGCGGCTCTGTGGTCAGCAGAGGACGGCGGCTCTGTGGTCAGCAGAGGATGGCAGCTCTGTGGTTAGCAGAGGACGGCGGCTCTGTGGTCAACAGAGGAGGGCGGCTCTGTGGTCAGCAGAGGAGGCGGCTCTGTGGTCAGCAGAGGAGGGCGGATCTGTGGTCAGCAGAGGAGGGCGGCTCTTTGGTCAGCGCAGGAAGGAGGAAGAGTGGTCAGCGCAGGAAGGAGGCAGAGTGGTCAGCGCAGGAAGAAGGCTCTGTGGTCAGTAGAGGGCGGCGGGTCTGTGGTCAGCAGAGGACGGCGGCTCTGTGGTCAGCAGAGGACGGCGGCTCTGTGGTCAGCAGAGGATGGCGGCTCTGTGGTCAGCAGAGGACGGCGCTCTGTGGTCAGGAGAGGACGGTGGCTCTGTGGTCAGCAGAGGAGGGCGGCTCTGTGGTCAGCAGAGGAGGGCGGCTCTGTGGTCAGCAGAGGAGGGCGGTCTGTGGTCAGCAGAGGAGGGCAGCTCTGTGGTCAGCGCAGGAAGGAGGCAGAGTGATCAGCGCAGGAAGGAGGCAGAGTGATCAGCGCAGGAAGGAGGCAGAGTGGTGGCGCAGGACAGCGGCTCTGTGGTCAGCAGAGGAGGGCGGCTCTGTGGTCAGCAGAGGGGCGGCTCTGTGGTCAGCAGAGGAGGCGGCTCTGTGGTCAGCAGAGGACGGCGGCTCTGTGGTCAGCAGAGGACGGCGGCTCTGTGGTCAGCAGAGGACGGCGGCTCGTGGTCAGCAGAGGACGGCGGCTCTGTGGTCAGCAGAGGACGGCGGCTCTGTGGTCAGCAGAGGAGGGCGGCTCTGTGGTCAGCAGAGGCGGCGGCTGCTGTGTCAGCAGCAGGAGGCAGGCGTTGTCAGCGAGGACGGCGGCTCTGTGGTCAGCAGAGGAGGGCGGCTCTGTGGTCAGCATGAGGACGGCTGGCAGAGTGACACCGCAGAAGGACGGGCAGAGTGATCACGCAGAGGAGGCAGAGTGGTGAGCGCAGGACGCGGCTCTGTGGTCAGCAGAGTAGGGCGGCTCTGTGGTCAGCAGAGGACGGTGGCTCTGTGGTCAGCAGAGGACGGCGGCTCTGTGGTCAGCGCAGAAGGAGGCAGAGTTGTGATCAGCAGAAGGAGCAGGGTGATGCGCAGAAGGAGGCAGAGTGGTCAGAAGGGACGGCGGCTCTGTGGTCAGCAGAGGACGGCGCAGAGGATCAGGCAGGAAGAGGCAGAGTCATCACGCAGGAAGGAAGCAGGGGTGGTGAGCGAGGATGGCGGCTCTGTGGTCAGCAGAGGAGGGCGGCTCTGTGGTCAGCAGAGGACGGTGGCTCGTGGTCAGCAGGAGGACGGCGGCTCTGGTGGTCAGCGCAGGAAGGAGGCAGAGTGGTCAGCGCAGGAAGGAGGCAGAGTGGTGAGCGGCAAGGAAGGAGGCAGGAGTGGTGAGCGCGGTCAAAGAGGAGGGCGGCTCGGTAGAGGGCGCTTGGTCAGCAGAGGACGGTGGCTCTGTGGTCAGCAGAGGACGGCGGCTCTGTGGTCAGCGCAGGAAGGAGGCAGAGTGGTCAGCGCAGGAAGGAGGCAGAGTGGTGAGCGCAGGAAGGAGGCAGAGTGGTGATGCGCAGGAAGGAGGCAGAGTGGTGAGCGCAGGACGGCGGCTCTGAAGTCAGCTGAGGAGGGCGGCTCTGTGGTCAGCGAAGGAAGGAGGCAGAGTGATCAGCGCAGGAAGGAGGAAGAGTGATCAGCGCAGGAAGGAGGCAGAGTGGTGAGCGCAGGACGGCGGCTCTGTGATCAGCAGAGGAGGGCGGCTCTGTGGTCAGCAGAGGACAGTGGCTCTGTGGTCAGCACAGGAAGGAGGCAGAGTGGTCAGTGCAGGAAGGAGGCAGAGTGGGTGAGCGCAGGAAGGAGGCAGAGTGGTGAGCGCAGGACGGCGGCTTTGTGGTCAGCAGAGGACGGCGGCAGAGTGATCAGCGCAGGAAGGAGGCAGAGTGATCAGCGCAGGAAGGAGGCAGAGTGATCAGCGCAGGAAGGAGGCAGAGTGGTGAGCGCAGGATGGCGACTCTGTGGTCAGCAGAGGAGGGCGGCTCTGTGGTCAGCAGAGGACGGTGGCTCTGTGGTGAGCAGAGGACGGCGGCTCTGTGGTCAGCGCAGGAAGGAGGCAGAGTGGTCAGCGAAGGAAGTAGGCAGAGTGGTGAGCGCAGGAAGGAGGCAGAGTGGTGAGCGCAGGAAGGAGGCAGAGTGGTGAGCGCAGGAAGGAGGCAGAGTGGTGAGCGCAGGACGGCGGCTCTGTGGTCAGCAGAGGACAGCGGCTGTGTGGTCAGCAGAGTACGGCGGCTGTGTGGTCAGCAGAGTACGGCGGCTGTGTGGTCAGCAGAGTGCAGCGGCTGTGTGGTCAGCAGAGTACGGCGGCTGTGTGGTCAGCAGAGTATGGGGGCTCTGTGGTCAGCAGAGGATGGCGGCTCTGTGGTCAGCAGAGGACAGCGGCTCTGTGGTCAGCAGAGGACGGCGGCTCTGTGGTCAGCAGAGGAGGGCGGCTCTGTGGTCAGCAGAGGAGGGCGGCTCTGTGGTCAGCAGAGGAGGGCGGCTCTGTGGTCAGCGCAGGAAGGAGGCAGAGTGATCAGCGCAGGAAGGAGGCAGAGTGATCAGCGCAGGAAGGAGGCAGAGTGGTGAGCACAGGACAGCGGCTCTGTGGTCAGCAGAGGACGGCGGCTCTGTGGTCAGCAGAGGAGGGCGGCTCTGTGGTCAGCAGAGGAGGGCGGCTCTGTGGTCAGCAGAGGAGGGCGACTCTGTGGTCAGCGCAGGAAGGAGGCAGAGTGATCAGCGCAGGAAGGAGGCAGAGTGATCAGCGCAGGAAGGAGGCAGAGTGGTGAGCACAGGACAGCGGCTCTGTGGTCAGCAGAGTACGGGGGCTCTGTGGTCAGCAGAGGACGGCGGCTCTGTGGTCAGCAGAGGACGGCGGCTCTGTGGTTAGCAGAGGACGGCGGCTCTGTGGTCAGCAGAGGACGGCGGCTCTGTGGTCAGCAGAGGAGGGCGGCTCTGTGGTCAGCAGAGGAGGGCGGCTCTGTGGTCAGCAGACGAGGGCGGCTCTGTGGTCAGCGCAGAAAGGAGGCAGAGTGATCAGCGCAGGAAGGAGAAAGAGTGATCAGCGCAGGAATGCTCTGTGGTGAGCGCAGGACAGCGGCTCTGTGATCAGCAGAGGAGGGCGGCTCTGTGGTCAGCAGAGGACGGTGGCTCTGTGGTCAGCAGAGGACGGCGACTCTGTGGTCAGCGCAGGAAGGAGGCAGAGTGGTCAGCACAGGAAGGAGGCAGAGTGGTGAGCGCAGGAAGGAGGCAGAGTGGTCAGCGCAGGACGGCGGCTCTGTGGTCAGCAGAGGACGGCGGCAGAGTGATCAGCGCAGGAAGGAGGCAGAGTGATCAGCGCAGGAAGGAGGAAGAGTGATCAGCGCAGGAAGGAGGCAGAGTGGTGAACGCAGGACAGCGGGTCTGTGGTCAGCAGAGGAGGGTGGCTCTGTGGTCAGCAGAGGACGGCGGGTCTGTGGTCAGCGCAGGAAGGAGGCTCTGTGTTCGAGTGGTCAGCGCAGGAAGGAGGCTCTGTGGTCAGCACAGGAAGGTGGCTCTGTGGTCAGCAGAGGACGGTGGCTCTGTGGTCAGCAGAGGACGGCGGCTCTGTGGTCAGCAGAGGACGGCGGCTCTGTGGTCAGCAGAGGACGGCGGCTCTGTGGTCAGCAGAGGACGGCGGCTCTGTGGTCGCAGAGGAGGGCGGCTCTGTGGTCAGCAGAGGAGGGCGGCTCTGTGGTCAGCAGACGAGGGCGGCTCTGTGGTCAGCGCAGGAAGGAGGCAGAGTGATCAGCGCAGGAAGAGAAAGAGTGATCAGCGCAGGAATGCTCTGTGGTGAGCGCAGGACAGCGGCTCTGTGATCAGCAGAGGAGGGCGGCTCTGTGGTCAGCAGAGGACGGTGGCTCTGTGGTCAGCAGAGGACGGCGGCTCTGTGGTCAGCGCAGGAAGGAGGCAGAGTGGTCAGCACAGGAAGGAGGCAGAGTGGTGAGCGCAGGAAGGAGGCAGAGTGGTCAGCGCAGGACGGCGGCTCTGTGGTCAGCAGAGGACGGCGGCAGAGTGATCAGCGCAGGAAGGAGGCAGAGTGATCAGCGCAGGAAGGAGGAAGAGTGATCAGCGCAGGAAGGAGGCAGAGTGGTGAACGCAGGACAGCGGGTCTGTGGTCAGCAGAGGAGGGTGGCTCTGTGGTCAGCAGAGGACGGCGGGTCTGTGGTCAGCGCAGGAAGGAGGCTCTGTGTTCGAATGGTCAGCGCAGGAAGGAGGCTCTGTGGTCAGCACAGGAAGGTGGCTCTGTGGTCAGCAGAGGACGGTGGCTCTGTGGTCAGCAGAGGACGGCGGCTCTGGGTCAGCGCAGGAAGGAGGCAGAGTGGTCAGCACAGGAAGGAGGCAGAGTGGTGAGCGCAGGAAGGAGGCAGAGTGGTGAGCGCAGGACGGCGGCTCTGTGGTCAGCAGAGGACGGCGGCAGACTGAACAGCGCAGGAAGGAGGCAGAGTGATCAGCGCAGGAAGGAGGCAGAGTGGTGAGCGCAGGACAGCGGGTCTGTGGTCAGCAGAGGAGGGCGGCTCTGTGGTCAGCAGAGGACGGTGGCTCTGTGGTCAGCAGAGAACGGCGGCTCTGTGGTCAGCGCAGGAAGGAGGCAGAGTGGTCAGCGCAGGAAGGAGGCAGAATGGTGAGCGCAGTAAGGAGGCAGAGTGGTGAGCGCAGGACGGCGGCTCTGTGGTCAGCAGAGGACGTGGCTGTGTGGTCAGCAGAGTACGGCGGCTGTGTGGTCAGCAGAGTAAGGCGGCTGTGTGGTCAGCAGAGTACGGCGGCTGTGTGGTCAGCAGAGACGGGGGGTCTGTGGTCAGCAGAGGACGGCGGCTCTGTGGTCAGCAGAGGACTGCGGCTCTGAAGTCAGCTGAGGAGGGCGGCTCTGTGGTCAGCGAAGGAAGGAGGCAGAGTGATCAGCGCAGGAAGGAGGAAGAGTGGATCAGCGCAGGAAGGAGGCAGAGTGGTGAGCGCAGGACGGCGGCTCTGTGATCAGCAGAGGAGGGCGGCTCTGTGGTCAGCAGAGGACGGTGGCTCTGTGGTCAGTGAAGGAAGGAGGCAGAGTGGTCAGCGCAGGAAGGAGTCAGAGTGGTGAGCGCAGGAAGGAGGCAGAGTGGTGAGCGCAGGACGGCGGCTCTGTGGTCAGCAGAGGACGGCGGCAGAGTGATCAGCGCAGGAAGGAGGCAGAGTGATCAGCGCAGGAAGGAGGCAGAGTGATCAGCGCAGGAAGGAGGCAGAGTGATCAGCGCAGGAAGGAGGCAGAGTGGTGAGCGCAGGATGGCGACTCTGTGGTCAGCAGAGGAGGGCGGCTCTGTGGTCAGCAGAGGACGGTGGCTCTGTGGTCAGCAGAGGATGGCGGCTCTGTGGTCAGCGCAGGAAGGAGGCAGAGTGGTGAGCGCAGGAAGGAGGCAGAGTGGTGAGCGCAGGAAGGAGGCAGAGTGGTGAGCGCAGGAAGGAGGCAGAGTGGTGAGCGCAGGACGGCGGCTCTGTGGTCAGCAGAGCACGGCGGCTGTGTGGTCAGCAGAGTACGGCGGCTGTGTGGTCAGCAGAGTACAGCGGCTGTGTGGTCAGCAGAGTACGGGGGCTCTGTGGTCAGCAGAGGACGGCAGCTCTGTGGTCAGCAGAGGACAGCGGCTCTGTGGTCAGCAGAGGACGGCGGCTCTGTGGTCAGCAGAGGACGGCGGCTCTGTGGTCAGCGCAGGAAGGAGGCAGAGTGGTCAGCACAGGAAGGAGGCAGAGTGGTGAGCGCAGGAAGGAGGCAGAGTGGTCAGCGCAGGACGGCGGCTCTGTGGTCAGCAGAGGACGGCGGCAGAGTGATCAGCGCAGGAAGTAGGCAGAGTGATCAGCGCAGGAAGGAGGAAGAGTGATCAGCGCAGGAAGGAGGCAGAGTGGTGAGCGCAGGACAGCGGTTCTGTGGTCAGCAGAGGAGGGCGGCTCTGTGGTCAGCTGAGGACGGCGGGTCTGTGGTCAGCGCAGGAAGGAGGCTCTGTGGTCGAGTGGACAGCGCAGGAAGGAGGCTCTGTGGTCAGCACAGGAAGGCGGCTCTGTGGTCAGCAGAGGACGGTGGCTCTGTGGTCAGCAGAGGACGGCGGCTCTGGGTCAGCGCAGGAAGGAGGCAGAGTGGTCAGCACAGGAAGGAGGCAGAGTGGTGAGCGCAGGAAGGAGGCAGAGTGGTGAGCGCAGGACGGCGGCTCTGTGGTCAGCAGAGGACGGCGGCAGAGTGATCAGCGCAGGAAGGAGGCAGAGTGATCAGCGCAGGAAGGAGGCAGAGTGATCAGCGCAGGAAGGAGGCAGAGTGGTGACGCGCAGGACAGCGGGTCTGTGGTCAGCAGAGGAGGGCGGCTCTGTGGTCAGCAGAGAACGGTGGCTCTGTGGTCAGCAGAGGACGGCGGGTCTGTGGTCAGCGCAGGAAGGAGGCAGAGTGGTCAGCGCAGGAAGGAGGGCAGAATGGTGAGCGCAGGAAGGAGGCAGAGTGGTGAGCGCAGGACGGCGGCTCTGTGTCAGCAGAGGACGGCGGCTCTGTGGTCAGCAGAGGACGGCGGCTGTGTGGTCAGCAGAGTACGGCGGCTGTGTGGTCAGCAGAGTAAGGCGGCTGTGTGGTCAGCAGAGTAAGGCGGCTGTGTGGTCAGCAGAGGACGGGGGTCTGTGGTCAGCAGAGGACGGGGGCACAGTGGTCAGCAGAGGAAGCCGGCTCTGTGGTCAGCAGAGGACGGTGGCTCTGGGGTTTTAGCAGAGGACGGCGGCTCTGTGGTCAGCAGAGGACGGCGGCTCTGTGGTCAGCAGAGAAGGTCTGATCTGTGGTCAGCAGAGGACGGCGGCTCTTTGGTCAGCAGAGGACGGTGGCTCTGTGGTCAGCAGAGGAGGGCGGCTCTGTGGTCAGCAGAGGACGGCGGCTTTCTGGTCAGCAGAGGACGGCGGCAGAGTGATCAGCGCAGGAAGGAGGCAGAGTGATCAGCGCAGAAAGGAGGCAGAGTGATCAGCGCAGGAAGGAGGCAGAGTGGTGAGCGCAGGACAGCGGCTCTGTGGTCAGCAGAAGACGGCGGCTCTGTGGTCAGCAGAGGACGGAGGCTCTGTGGTCAGCAGAGGAGGGCGGATCTGTGGTCAGCAGAGGACGGCGGCTCTGTGGTCAGCAGAGGATGGCGGCTCTGTGGTCAGCGCAGGAAGGAGGCAGAGTGGTCACCGCAGGAAGGAGGCAGAGTGGTCAGTGCAGGAAAAAGGCTCTGTGGTCAGCAGAGGGTGGCGGGTCTGTGGTCAGCAGAGGACGGCGGCTCTGTGGTCAGCAGAGGACGGCGGCTCTGTGGTCAGCAGAGGACGGTGGCTCTGTGGTCAGCAGAGGAGGGCGGGCTCTGTGGTCAGCAGAGGACGGTGGCTCTGTGGTCAGCAGAGGACGGCGGCTCTGTGGTCAGCGCAGGAAGGAGGCAGAGTGGTCAGCACAGGAAGGAGGCAGATTGGTGAGCGCAGGAAGGAGGCAGAGTGGTCAGCGCAGGACGGCGGCTCTGTGGTCAGCAGAGGACGGTGGCAGAGTGATCAGCGCAGGAAGGAGGCAGAGTGATCAGCGCAGGAAGGAGGATGAGTGATCAGCGCAGGAAGGAGGCAGAGTGGTGAGCGCAGGACAGCGGGTCTGTGGTCAGCAGAGGAGGGCGGCTCTGTGGTCAGCAGAGGACAGCGGGTCTGTGGTCAGCGCAGGAAGGAGGCTCTGTGTCGAGTGGTCAGTGCAGGAAGGAGGCTCTGTGGTCAGCACAGGAAGGCGGCTCTGTGGTCAGCAGAGGACGGTGGCTCTGTGGTCAGCAGAGGACGGCGGCTCTGGGTCAGCGCAGGAAGGAGGCAGAGTGGTCAGCACAGGAAGGAGGCAGAGTGATCAGCGCAGGAAGGAGGCAGAGTGGTGAGCGCAGGACAGCGGCTCTGTGGTCAGCAGAAGACGGCGGCTCTGTGGTCAGCAGAGGACGGAGGCTCTGTGCTCAGCAGAGGAGGGCGGATCTGTGGTCAGCAGAGGACGGCGGCTCTGTGGTCAGCAGAGGATGGCGGCTCTGTGGTCAGCGCAGGAAGGAGGCAGAGTGGTCACCGCGAGGAAGGAGGCAGAGTGGTCAGTGCAGGAAGGAGGCTCTGTGGTCAGCAGAGGGTGGCGGGTCTGTGGTCAGCAGAGGACGGCGGCTCTGTGGTCAGCAGAGGACGGCGGCTCTGTGGTCAGCAGAGGACGGTGGCTCTGTGGTCAGCAGAGGAGGGCGGCTCTGTGGTCAGCAGAGGACGGTGGCTCTGTGGTCAGCAGAGGACGGCGGCTCTGTGGTCAGCGCAGGAAGGAGGCAGAGTGGTCAGCACAGGAAGGAGGCAGATTGGTGAGCGCAGGAAGGAGGCAGAGTGGTCAGCGCAGGACGGCGGCTCTGTGGTCAGCAGAGGACGGTGGCAGAGTGATCAGCGCAGGAAGGAGGCAGAGTGATCAGCGCAGGAAGGAGGATGAGTGATCAGCGCAGGAAGGAGGCAGAGTGGTGAGCGCAGGACAGCGGGTCTGTGGTCAGCAGAGGAGGCGGCTCTGTGGTCAGCGAGGACAGCGGGTCTGTGGTCAGCGCAGGAAGGAGGCTCTGTGGTCGAGTGGTCAGTGCAGGAAGGAGGCTCTGTGGTCAGCACAGGAAGGCGGCTCTGTGGTCAGCAGAGGACGGTGGCTCTGTGGTCAGCAGAGGACGGCGGCTCTGGGTCAGCGCAGGAAGGAGGCAGAGTGGGTCAGCACAGGAAGGAGGGCAGAGTGGTCAGCGCAGGAAGGAGGCAGAGTGGTGAGCGCAGGAAGGAGTCAAAGTGGTGAGCGCAGGAAGGAGGCAGAGTGGTGAACGCAGGACGGCGGCTCTGTGGTCAGCAGAGGACGGCGGCAGAGTGATCAGCGCAGGAAGGAGGCAGAGTGATCAGCGCAGGAAGGATGCAGAGTCATCAGCGCAGGAAGGAGGCAGAGTGGTGAGCACAGGATGGCGGCTCTGTGGTCAACAGAGGAGGGCGGCTCTGTGGTCAGCAGAGGAACGGTGGCTCTGTGGTCAGCAGAGGACGGCGGCTCTGTGGTCAGCGCAGGAAGGAGGCAGAGTGGTCAGCGCAGGAAGGAGGCAGAGTGGTGAGCGCAGGAAGGAGGCAGAGTGGTGAGCGCAGGAAGGAGGCAGAGTGGTGAGTGCAGGACGGCGGCTCAGTGGTCAGCAGAGGACAGCGGCTCTGTGGTCAGCAGAGGACGGCGGCTCTGTGGTCAGCAGAGGACGGCGGCTCTGTGGTCAGCAGAGGACGGCGGCTCTGTGGTCAGCAGAGGAGGGCGGCTGTGTGGTCAGCAGAGTACGGGGCTCTGTGGTCAACAGAGGACGGCTGCTCTGTGGTCAGCAGAGGACGGCGGCTCTGTGGTCAGCAGAGGACGGCGGCTCTGTGGTCAGCAGAGGACGGCGGCCCCTGTGGTCAGCAGAGGAGGGAGGCTCTGTGGTCAGCAGAGGAGGGCGTCTCTGTGGTCAGCAGAGGAGGGCGGCTCTGTGGTCAGCGCAGGAAGGAGGCAGAGTGATCAGCGCAGGAAGGAGGCAGAGTGATCAGCGCAAGAAAAAGGCAGAGTGTTTGAGCGCAGGACAGCGGCTCTGTGGTCAGCAGAGTAGGCAGCTCTGTGGTCAGCAGAGTACGGGGCTCTGTGGTCAGCAGAGGACGGTGGCTCTGTGGTCAGCAGAGGACGGCGGCTCTGTGGTCAGCAGAGGACGGCGGCTCTGAAGTCAGCCGAGGAGGGCGGCTCTGTGGTCAGCGAAGGAAGGAGGCAGAGTGATCAGCGCAGGAAGGAGGAAGAGTGATCAGCGCAGGAAGGAGGCAGAGTGGTGAGTGCAGGACGGCGGCTCTGTGATCAGCAGAGGAGGGCGGCTCTGTGGTCAGCAGAGGACGGTGGCTCTGTGGTCAGCGCAGGAAGGAGGCAGAGTGATCAGCGCAGGAAGGAGGCAGAGTCATCAGCGCAGGAAGGAGGCAGAGTGGTGAGCGCAGGATGGCGGCTCTGTGGTCAACAGAGGAGGGCGGCTCTGTGGTCAGCAGAGGACGGTGGCTCTGTGGTCAGCAGAGGACGGCGGCTCTGTGGTCAGCGCAGGAAGGAGGCAGAGTGGTCAGCGCAGGAAGGAGGCAGAGTGGTGAGCGCAGGAAGGAGGCAGAGTGGTGAGCGCAGGAAGGATGCAGAGTGGTGAGCGCAGGACGGCGGCTCAGTGGTCAGCAGAGGACAGCGGCTCTGTGGTCAGCAGAGGACGGCGGCTCTGTGGTCAGCAGAGGACGGCGGCTCTGTGGTCAGCAGAGGACGGGGGCTCTGTGGTCAGCAGAGGAGGGAGGCTCTGTGGTCAGCAGAGGAGGGCGGCTCTGTGGTCAGCGCAGGAAGGAGGCAGAGTGATCAGCGCAGGATGGAGGCAGAGTGATCAGCGCAAGAAAAAGGCAGAGTGGTGAGCGCAGGACAGCGGCTCTGTGGTCAGCAGAGGAGGGCAGCTCTGTGGTCAGCAGAGTACGGGGGCTCTTTGGTCAGCAGAGGACGGCGGCTCTGTGGTCAGCAGAGGACGGCGGCTCTGAAGTCAGCTGAGGAGGGTGGCTCTGTGGTCAGCGAAGGAAGGAGGCAGGCTGATCAGCGCAGGAAGGAGGCAGAGTGATCTGCGCAGGAAGGAGGCAGAGTGATCAGCGCAGGAAGGAGGCAGAGTGATCAGCGCAGGAAGGAGGCAGAGTGGTGAGCGCAGGATGGCGACTCTGTGGTCAGCAGAGGAGGGCGGCTCTGTGGTCAGCAGAGGACGGTGGCTCTGTGGTCAGCAGAGGACGGCGGCTCTGTGGTCAGCGCAGGAAGGAGGCAGAGTGGTCAGCGAAGGAAGGAGGCAGAGTGGTGAGCGAAGGAAGGAGGCAGAGTGGTGAGCGCAGGAAGGAGGCAGAGTGGTGAGCGCAGGAAGGAGGCAGAGTGGTGAGCGCAGGACGGCGGCTCTGTGGTCAGCAGAGGACAGCGGCTGTGTGGTCAGCAGAGTACGGCGGCTGTGTGGTCAGCAGAGTACGGCGGCTGTGTGGTCAGCAGAGTACAGCGGCTGTGTGGTCAGCAGAGTACGGTGGCTGTGTGGTCAGCAGAGTACGGGGGCTCTGTGGTCAGCAGAGGACGGCGGCTCTGTGGTCAGCAGAGGACAGCGGCTCTGTGGTCAGCAGAGGACGGCGGCTCTGTGGTCAGCAGAGGACGGCGGCTCTGTGGTCAGCAGAGGAGGGCGGCTCTGTGGTCAGCAGTGCAGGGCGGCTCTGTGGTCAGCAGAGGAGGGCGGCTCTGTGGTCAGCGCAGGAAGGAGGCAGAGTGATCAGCGCAGGAAGGAGGCAGAGTGATCAGCGCAGGAAGGAGGCAGAGTGGTGAGCGCAGGACAGCGGCTCTGTGATCAGCAGAGGACGGCGGCTCTGTGGTCAGCAGAGGACGGCGGCTCTGTGGTCAGCAGAGGAGGGTGGCTCTGTGGTCAGCAGAGGAGGGCGGCTCTGTGGTCAGCGCAGGAAGGAGACAGAGTGATCAGCGCAGGAAGGAGGCAGAGTGATCAGCGCAGGAAGGAGGCAGAGTGGTAAGCGCAGGACAGCGGCTCTGTGGTCAGCAGAGGAGGTCGGCTCTGTGGTCAGCAGAGTACGGGGGCTCTGTGGTCAGCAGAGGACGGCGGCTCTGTGGTCAGCAGAGGACGGCGGCTCTGTGGTCAGCAGAGGAGGGCGGCTCTGTGGTCAGCAGAGGAGGGCGGCTCTGTGGTCAGCAGACGAGGGCGGCTCTGTGGTCAGCAGAGGAGGGCGGCTCTGTGGTCAGCGCAGGAAGGAGGCAGAGTGATCAGCGCAGGAAGGAGGCAGAGTGATCAGAGCAGGAAGGAGGCAGAGTGGTGAGCGCAGGACAGCGGCTCTGTGGTCAGCAGAGGAGGGCGGCTCTGTGGTCAGCAGAGTACGGGGGCTCTGTGGTCAGCAGAGGACGGCGGCTCTGTGGTCAGCAGAGGACGGCGGCTCTGTGGTCAGCAGAGGAGGGCGGCTCTGTGGTCAGCAGAGGAGGGCGGCTCTGTGGTCAGCAGACGAGGGCGGCTCTGTGGTCAGCGCAGGAAGGAGCCAGAGTGATCAGCGCAGGAAGGAGGAAGAGTGATCAGCGCAGGAAGGAGGCAGAGTGGTGAGCGCAGGACAGCGGGTCTGTGGTCAGCAGAGGAGGGCGGCTCTGTGGTCAGCAGAGGACGGCGGGTTTGTGGTCAGCGCAGGAAGGAGGCAGAGTGGTCAGCGCAGGAAGGAGGCTCTGTGGTCAGCAGAGGACGGCGGTTCTGTGGTCAGCGCAGGAGAGAGGCTCTGTGGTCGATGTGCTCAGCGCAGGAAGGAGGCTCTGTGGTCAGCAGACGACGGCGGCTCTGTGGTCAGCAGAGGACGGCGGCTCTGTGGTCAGCGCAGGAAGGAGGCAGAGTGGTCAGCGCAGGAAGGAGGCTCTGTGGTCAGCAGAGACGGCGGGTTTGTGGTCAGCGCAGGAAGGAGGCTCTGTGGTCGATGTCAGCGCAGGAAGGAGGCTCTGTGGTCAGCAGAGGACGGCGGCTCTGTGGTCAGCGCAGGAAGGAGGCTCTGTGGTCGAGCTGTGGTCAGCGCAGGAAGCGAGAGCTCTGTGGTCAGCGCAGGAAGGAGGCTCTGTGGTCAGCAGAGGACGGCGGGTCGGTGGTCAGCGCAGGAAGGGGCTCTGTGGTCAGCGCAGGACAAGGCAGAGTGGTCAGCGCAGGAAGGAGGCTCTGTGGTCAGCAGAGGACGGCGGCTCTGTGGTCAGCGCAGGAAGGCAGGCTCTGTGGTCAGCAGAGGACGGCGGGTCTGTGGTCAGCAGAGGACGGTGGGCTCTGTGGTCAGCAGAGGACTGGCAGGCTCTGTGGTCAGCAGGAGGGGACAGAGTGGTCAGCGCAGGAGGAGGTCTGTGGTCAGCCAGAAGGACGGGCAGCGTTCTGTGGTCAGCGCAGGAAGGAGGCTCTGTGGTCGAGTCGTCAGCGCAGGAAGGAGGCTCTGTGGTCAGCAGAGGACGGCGGCTCTGTGGTCAGCAGAGGACGGCGGCTCTGTGGTCAGCAGAGGACGGGGGCTCTGTGGTCAGCAGAGGACGGGGGTTCTGTGGTCAGCAGAGATGGGAGGGCTCTGTGGTCAGCAGAGGATGGGGGATCTGTGGTCAGCAGAGGACAGCGGCTCTGTGGTCAGCAGAGGATGGGGGCTCTGTGGTCAGCAGAGGACGGGGGCTCTGTGGTCAGCAGAGGACGGGGGCTCTGTGGTCAGCAAAGGACGGGGCCTCGTGGTCAGCAGAGGTTGACGGCTCTGTGGTCAGAAGAGGACGGCGGCTCTGTGGTCAGCAGAGGACGGTGGCTCTGTGGTCAGCAGAGGACTGCGGCTCTGTGGTCAGCAGAGAAGGGTGGCTCTGTGGTCAGCAGAGGACGGCGGCAGAGTGATCAGCGCAGGAAAGAGGCAGAGTGATCAGCGCAGGAAGGAGGCAGAGTGATCAGCGCAGGAAGGAGGCAGAGTGGTGAGCGCAGGACAGCGGCTCTGTGGTCAGCAGAGGACGGCGGCTCTGTGGTCAGCAGAGGACGGCGGCTCTGTGGTCAGCAGAGGAGGGCGGCTCTGTGGTCAGCAGAGGATGGCGGCTCTGTGGTCAGCAGAGGACGGCGGCCCTTTGGTCAGCGCAGGAAGGAGGCAGAGTGGTCAGCACAGGAAGGAGGCAGAGTGGTCAGCACAGGAAGGAGGCTCTGTGGTCAGCAGAGGGTGGCGGGTCTGTGGTCAGCAGAGGACGGCGGCTCTGTGGTCAGCAGAGGATGGCGGCTCTGTGGTCAGCAGAGGTTGGCGGCTCTGTGGTCAGCAGAGGACGGCAGCTCTGTGGTCAGCGCAGGAAGGAGGCAGAGTGGTCAGCGCAGGAAGGAGGCAGAGTGGTCAGCGCAGGAAGGAGGCTCTGTGGTCAGCAGAGGACGGCGTCTCTGTGGTCAGCAGAGGACGGCGGCTCTGTGGTCAGCAGAGGACGGTATCTCTGTGGTCAGCGCAGGACGGCGGCTCTGTGGTCAGCAGAGGACGGCGGCAGAGTGATCAGCGCAGGAAGGAGGCAGAGTGATCAGCGCAGGAAGGAGGAAGAGTGATCAGCGCAGGAAGGAGGCAGAGTGGTGAGCGCAGGAAGGAGGCTCTGTGGTCAGCAGAGGACGGCGGTTCTGTGGTCAGCGCAGGAAGGAGGCTCTGTGGTCGAGTGCTCAGCGCAGGAAGGAGGCTCTGTGGTCAGCAGACGACGGCGGCTCTGTGGTCAGCAGAGGACGGCGGCTCTGTGGTCAGCGCAGGAAGGAGGCAGAGTGGTCAGCGCAGGAAGGAGACTCTGTGGTCAGCAGAAGACGGCGGGTTTGTGGTCAGCGCAGGAAGGAGGCTCTGTGGTCGAGTGGTCAGCGCAGGAAGGAGGCTCTGTGGTCAGCAGAGGATGGCGGCTCTGTGGTCAGCGCAGGAAGGAGGCTCTGTGGTCGAGTGGTCAGCGCAGGAAGGAGGCTCTGTGGTCAGCGCAGAAGGAGGCTCTGTGGTCAGCAGAGGACGGCGGCTCTGTGGTCAGCAGAGGACGGCGGCTCTGTGGTCAGCGCAGGAAGGAGGCAGAGTGGTCAGCGCAGGAAGGAGGCTCTGTGGTCAGCAGAGGACGGCGGCTCTGTGGTCAGCGCAGGAAGGAGGCTCTGTGGTCAGCAGAGGATGGCGGGTCTGTGGTCAGCAGAGGACAGTGGGTCTGTGGTCAGCAGAGGACGGCAGCTCTGTGGTCAGCGCAGGAAGGAGACAGAGTGGTCAGCGCAGGAAGGAGGCTCTGTGGTCAGCAGAGGACGGGGGTTCTGTGGTCAGCGCAGGAAGGAGGCTCTGTGGTCGAGTCAACAGCGCAGGAAGGAGGCTCTGTGGTCAGCAGAGGACGGCAGCTCTGTGGTCAGCAGAGGACGGCGGCTCTGTGGTCAGTAGAGGACGGCGGGTCTGTGGTCAGCAGAGGACGGCGGCTCTGTGGTCAGCAGAGGATGGCGGCTCTGTGGTCAGCAGAGGTTGGCGGCTCTGTGGTCAGCAGAGGACGGCAGCTCTGTGGTCAGCGCAGGAAGGAGGCAGAGTGGTCAGCGCAGGAAGGAGGCAGAGTGGTCAGCGCAGGAAGGAGGCTCTGTGGTCAGCAGAGGACGGCGTCTCTGTGGTCAGCAGAGGACGGCGGCTCTGTGGTCAGCAGAGGACGGTATCTCTGTGGTCAGCAGAGGACGGCGGCTCTGTGATGAGCAGAGAAAGGCGGGTCTGTGGTGAGCAGAGGATGGGGGCTCTGTGGTCAGCAGAGGACGGGGCTCTGTGGTCAGCAGAGGACGGGGGCTCTGTGGTCAGCAAAGGACGGGGCCTCGTGGTCAGCAGAGGTTGACGGCTCTGTGGTCAGAAGAGGACGGCGGCTCTGTGGTCAGCAGAGGACGGTGGCTCTTGTGGTCAGCAGAGGACTGCGGCTCTGTGGTCAGCAGAGAAGGGTGGCTCTGTGGTCAGCAGAGGACGGCGGCAGAGTGATCAGCGCAGGAAAGAGGCAGAGTGATCAGCGCAGGAAGGAGGCAGAGTGATCAGCGCAGGAAGGAGGCAGAGTGGTGAGCGCAGGACAGCGGCTCTGTGGTCAGCAGAGGACGGCGGCTCTGTGGTCAGCAGAGGACGGCGGCTCTGTGGTCAGCAGAGGAGGGCGGCTCTGTGGTCAGCAGAGGATGGCGGCTCTGTGGTCAGCAGAGGACGGCGGCCCTTTGGTCAGCGCAGGAAGGAGGCAGAGTGGTCAGCACAGGAAGGAGGCAGAGTGTGTCAGCACAGGAAGGAGGCTCTGTGGTCAGCAGAGGGTGGCGGGTCTGTGGTCAGCAGAGGACGGCGGCTCTGTGGTCAGCAGAGGATGGCGGCTCTGTGGTCAGCAGAGGTTGGCGGCTCTGTGGTCAGCAGAGGACGGCAGCTCTGTGGTCAGCGCAGGAAGGAGGCAGAGTGGTCAGCGCAGGAAGGAGGCAGAGTGGTCAGCGCAGGAAGGAGGCTCTGTGGTCAGCAGAGGACGGCGTTTCTGTGGTCAGCAGAGGACGGCGGCTCTGTGGTCAGCAGAGGACGGTATCTCTGTGGTCAGCGCAGGACGGCGGCTCTGTGGTCAGCAGAGGACGGCGGCAGAGTGATCAGCGCAGGAAGGAGGCAGAGTGATCAGCGCAGGAAGGAGGAAGAGTGATCAGCGCAGGAAGGAGGCAGAGTGGTGAGCGCAGGAAGGAGGCTCTGTGGTCAGCAGAGGACGGCGGTTCTGTGGTCAGCGCAGGAAGGAGGCTCTGTGGTCGAGTGCTCAGCGCAGGAAGGAGGCTCTGTGGTCAGCAGACGACGGCGGCTCTGTGGTCAGCAGAGGACGGCGGCTCTGTGGTCAGCGCAGGAAGGAGGCAGAGTGGTCAGCGCAGGAAGGAGACTCTGTGGTCAGCAGAAGACGGCGGGTTTGTGGTCAGCGCAGGAAGGAGGCTCTGTGGTCGAGTGGTCAGCGCAGGAAGGAGGCTCTGTGGTCAGCAGAGGATGGCGGCTCTGTGGTCAGCGCAGGAAGGAGGCTCTGTGGTCGAGTGGTCAGCGCAGGAAGGAGGCTCTGTGGTCAGCGCAGGAAGGAGGCTCTGTGGTCAGCAGAGGACGGCGGCTCTGTGGTCAGCAGAGGACGGCGGCTCTGTGGTCAGCGCAGGAAGGAGGCAGAGTGGTCAGCGCAGGAAGGAGGCTCTGTGGTCAGCAGAGGACGGCGGCTCTGTGGTCAGCGCAGGAAGGAGGCTCTGTGGTCAGCAGAGGATGGCGGGTCTGTGGTCAGCAGAGGACAGTGGGTCTGTGGTCAGCAGAGGACGGCAGCTCTGTGGTCAGCGCAGTAAGGAGACAGAGTGGTCAGCGCAGGAAGGAGGCTCTGTGGTCAGCAGAGGACGGGGGTTCTGTGGTCAGCGCAGGAAGGAGGCTCTGTGGTCGAGTCAACAGTGCAGGAAGGAGGCTCTGTGGTCAGCAGAGGACGGCAGCTCTGTGGTCAGCAGAGGACGGCGGCTCTGTGGTCAGTAGAGGACGGCGGGTCTGTGGTCAGCAGAGGACGGCGGCTCTGTGGTCAGCAGAGGATGGCGGCTCTGTGGTCAGCAGAGGTTGGCGGCTCTGTGGTCAGCAGAGGACGGCAGCTCTGTGGTCAGCGCAGGAAGGAGGCAGAGTGGTCAGCGCAGGAAGGAGGCAGAGTGGTCAGCGCAGGAAGGAGGCTCTGTGGTCAGCAGAGGACGGCGTCTCTGTGGTCAGCAGAGGACGGCGGCTCTGTGGTCAGCAGAGGACGGTATCTCTGTGGTCAGCAGAGGACGGCGGCTCTGTGATGAGCAGAGAAAGGCGGGTCTGTGGTGAGCAGAGGACGGGGGCTCTGTGGTCAGCAGAGGACGGCGGGTCTGTGGTCAGCAGAGGACGGTGGGTCTGTGGTCAGCACAGGACGGCAGCTCTGTGGTCAGCGCAGGAAGGAGGCAGAGTGGGCGGCTGT